>JABASH010004830.1:0-13229 GCA_019776445.1 Tomocerus maximus | reverse complement strand
TTATCCACCCTAGTTAGCCAGTTCTAACTAGGGTTTTTTTATGTCTAAAAATAATAAAAAATCATTTAGTAAGCCTACTAAAGTAATTACATATTTTAAATAGACTTTTAATATCTTTTAAAGATATAATTCAAGAAATTTAATTAAAATAAGAAGATTTATGACATATTTACTTCCTTTAAACGTAGATTATTTTAAAATTAATTCTACTATTACATCTCTTCCTGATATTCTTTCTAGCCATGAGACTCTTAAATACATAAAAAACTGGACCTCTCAAAAATTAAACATCCCAATAGTAATTACTACTACTCATGTAGCAATGACTGCGATTACTTGTATTGCAATTGCTGCTCTCCCAAAAATGGTTGCTTTAGGATGTCTTACTATTTCAGTATTTGCCTATAATAGATTAGCCAAAATGGTAAAGGCTAGTGAAAGTAGATTAATTGATACCCTAATTAGTCAAAAAGTCATTAATAGTTTATCTGCTCCTAGGTTAGATAAGGATGTTCTAACCTTTATTAAAGATCTTAGAAAAAACGATTATCTTGCTATAGACGGAATAAATAAAAAAATTTCAGAAAAGCATTCTTTATTTAATACCAAACTAAACTATTTAGAAGTAAAGTTAAAATTAGCTAGCAAAGAAGGATCAGACTTTTCGCAAATAGATTCATTAGATGTTCAAACATGGCTTATAAATGACCTTAATCAGTATATCGGTCATCTACAAAGTGTAATCCAAGTTTTGGAAGCCCAAGAAGAGAATCCTTTAAAAAACAAGTTATCAGAAGAATATTCAAAATTATTATTAGGTGTAGAAGGTTTGCTTGACAGATTACAGTCTTTATCTACGTTAACTGTTTTAAATCAGAAACATATACAACGTTTTAAATATGAGCTTATTATGTTTTCTAGTGCGAATATGTTATTCTCATGGGAGACAACACCTATACAAAAAGAACATGAAGAAACCTTGATACAACAAGACACATTGTCTTCTAAACTAAAATATTTAATAGAAAAGCTAGAATTAGCTAGCAAAATGAGTTTAAACTTTTCTCAAATAGACGCAATAGAAGATTTAGCATTACTTATGGATGGCTTTTCTGAATACGTTAATGATTTAAAACAGAATAAACAAGCTTTAGAAAACCAGAAAGAGTCTTTTTTAAAAAGTACATATACAGAGTTATTAACAAATGCAGAAAGCCTTTATGAAAAATTGCAGGCCTTAGAAGTAAATAGATTTTTTTTTAAAGAAAATGGCGCTCTTTTCATTAAAATAGCTAATATTTTTTTTAATATTGATTTAAATATAATAAACAAAAAAGCAACTTGTCGCAACTTTATGTTTTATTCTTTAACTGGCACCATGTTATTTAAGTTAGGATGCTTTTTAAAAGTAGCTAGTAATGCTAATTGGGCAGACGCTATAATAATTAACCAACATTTAGGTCATCCTTATATAATAATGGGGTTAAGTGGATTAGCAGCTATATATGCGGTTAAAAATGCTCTTAAGCTTATAGGCCATAGAAATGATGAAGCCAAAAAACATGAACTATTATCTACTATTACAGAAGATGAATACAGTAAGCTAAATCAGGTGCTTGCAACTAACAGTTAAAATTAATGAATTATTTAGTTTCAATACCTTACAGAAGGAGAAAGAACAGTTCTTTTGAGCTTTTCTTACTAATTCAGGCTTTCAATAGATAAAGTGTTTATTTTTTAAAAACTACACTAATTATAAAGTGAGATTTTTAATTTATCTCAAGTAAAACGCACCTGTTTTTAATTAAAATCTTACAAAGGAGTAAATATGACACCGGTTTATCACCTTCAATCAAATGCTTGTATTCGTGATTGGTTAATACGAGTTGATACTCAATATGATGAAACAACACCAAAAAAAGTAAAAGAAGCTGACTATGACAGAGCTAGGAAAAGTTTAGGATTAGGGAATGTAACTAATAACTATTTCTTTTCCTCACCACAACCTCTGCTGTATATACCCCCTCAACCATCTAGAGGTTGGTTTTCTTCTGGTGATACAACTACTAATTCGCATAATACAACTTATGTAGATAACAGCACTCATATACATAACAATGCTCCAGTAGAATTATCCTCTGATAATAAAAAGAAAAAAATTAAAGAAGAAAAGACAAACTGGAAGGGTATAGCTGCTATTGGTGTTGTGTCAACTGCTGTAGCAGGAATTTCCATATTTGTTTACGCTAGACTTGCTAAAGCCGCAGAAGGAGCTGTAAACTATTTAGAAAATACTAAAAATATACAGCAATGGGCCCGAGGTTCTGCATTTCCAACTAAATCGCATAACGAAATAAACCAAATAGCTTGTACACAATTAAGAATTGACCAAAGAAATGTAGATAAAATAACAAACTATAAACACTCCATATTAACGAGTTTGGTTGGAACCCTTGCAATAGCTGGCGGTGGTATTGCTATTCTTGCATCACCAGCACTTGCTACAGCTGGAACAACAGCGGTTATTGTAGGAGGGATTTTAAATTCAATAGCTGTAATGTATGCAGCTTATAATTGTGGAATGCATTGGAGCGACCAAGAGGAAGGAAAGAAAGTATTTAATGAAGTCAAGTGGCTAATTCCAGATTTGATAAAGTCCTTTGAATCTGGTGATCCGCAGTCTTCAAGATCTTATTCTTATGATAGGGAACACCCATTTGCAGTATCACATGAACAACAGCCTGCTTATAATGATGAATTTTTAAGAAGAGATCTTCCTCCTTCTTATGATGAATCTCAAGGCGTCTACCAAGCTATATATAACCAAAGAGCAAGGATATATCCTGATTTAAGGGCAACTGCACCTGTAGAAATGCAGGAATTATCAAGAACAGAATATAAAAGCTAATTTTTTTTAAGACATCAAATCATCTGTATTTAATTGATGATTTGATGTTTTTTTCTTTTTTATGGGATTTTCTTTAGAGAAAACCTACTCGTCTCATTCTATTTTAACTTTCCTGTGTTATAGAGCTAATTACTAGCAGGTGCTTTAGAAGAAATGATATAGCCCTGTTTGAGCTCTGCACGATAGACAATCCAAAGCCCTATAGAAACAATGCTTGTTGATAAAAAGATGATCCAAGAAGGGGTTTCTCCCAAAAAGATCCAAGCGTTTAAAGAAGCGAAGATGGGGCTGAGCAGTCCTACAAAAGAAAGGAAGGTAGCAGTGTATTTTTTTAAGAACATACCGTAGAGATTGTAGCAAATAAGGTTTGAGATTACCGTGATGAGAACAACCCCTTTTATAAAAGAGGTGAAGTGCAGAGGAGCTATTGGAAAAGGAGCGCCAGGCTCTATTAGGTAAGAGTGGATCAGGGCAAATAAACCTCCAAAGAGCATACTGGTTCCATTAGCAACAAGAGGGGTAATTTCTTGTTCTTTTACCATAAGTCGAAGAAGAACCCATCCATAGACCGAGCTCAATGCTGCTCCCATAATGGCCAGTGTAGGCCAAGAAAAGAAACTAAAAGCGTTTAATAGTTCTTCAGAACCCGTTTGTGTGAATAGAACAGGAATAAAGCCAATAAAACCGATCAAAAGTCCTAGCCATTTGCGGGGATTCATTTTTTCATTGAAATGGATGTAGGAAAAAAGTGCAGCAAAAAAAGGGGAAAGGCTATAGATAAAACAGGTCTTTGCAGCAGAGAGATACTGCAGTCCCCAAAATTCTAAAGTATTGGTTAGATAGATGCTAAAAAAAGCAAGCAGTAGAACAGAGGTAAATTGTCTTAAAGATAATTTTAATGAGGATCTTTTGGTGATGAGTAAAAAACTTAAGATGAGTACTGCTGCAAAAAGCATCCGAGAAGCTGTTAGAAAAAGAGGAGGGGAATGCTGTAGAGCAAGTTTTCCTAGAGAAAAAACGCTGGACCAAGCAGCGTACATCAAAGCAACAAAAAATACAGACATGGGTACATTTTTTATGTTTTAAGAAGCTGCGAGAATACCAAGAAATAGGGATCTAGTCAATTATTATGACTAATATAGTAAAAAATATTTTTAATTTTGTTTAGGTTGCATAGAGATAGTTTTTTGTGTATTAAAATAAAAATAATAAAATCAGGTTTTTACTGTCTATATGAACAAAAAAGTGAAAAGAGTTGCAGTTACAGGAGCTGGAGGGCAAATTGCTTATAGCTTATTATTTCGGATCGCAGCGGGCGAGATGCTAGGGTTAGATCAACCGATTGCTCTACATTTGTTAGAACTGCATGAATTTCAAAAGACAGCAGAAGGCGTAGCTATGGAATTGCAGGATTGTGCTTTTCCTTTGCTGCAAGAAGTGAGAATAGAATCCGATCCTTTTAAAATATTTGAAAACGTGGATTATGCGCTTTTAATCGGCGCTAAGCCACGTGGACCTGGCATGGAAAGAAAAGATTTATTAGCAGAAAATGGAAAGATTTTCGTTACTCAAGGAAAGGCTTTAAATGAAGTAGCAGATCCTAAAGTGCTTGTTTTTGTTGTGGGAAATCCTTGTAATACCAATTGCCTAATTTCTATGCATCATGCCCCTAGAATCCCTAAAAATCAGTTTTTTGCTATGACTGCCTTAGACCAAAACAGAGCCCAAGCCATGCTTGCCATTAAAGCGAATGTAGGAGTTACAGATGTTTCTCATGTAACGATTTGGGGAAATCACTCAGCAACACAGGTAGCTGATTTTTTACATGCAAAAATTGGAAATAAACCTCTTTTAGAGGTGATTAAAGATCGCAAATGGTGCGAAGAAGAATTTATTCCTTATGTACAGAAAAGAGGCGCTGAAGTCATAAAAGCTAGAGGAAAGTCCTCTGCTGCATCAGCTGCTCACGCGGTTATTTGTTCTATAAGATCTTTAATCGGATTGGGGAAAGATTGGTTTTCTGCTGCTCTTTATTCCGATGCTAATCCTTACGGAATTGAAAAAGGGTTGGTTTTTTCCTTTCCATGTTATAGGACAGAAAAAGGGATAATAGAAATTGTCCCTGGGCTATCTTGGGATCCTTTTTTAGAAAAAGCAATTAGGCTGAGTGAAAAAGAATTAAAAGAAGAAAGAGCGCTGATCGATCATTTACTTTAGTTAAAGGAAGCTATGTCTGAGGATGTGTTATTTACCATTACAAAAGAGCATTTAGAAACGGGCCTACGTGGGTTTCCTGTAGGTTATTGTACCACATCGCATGTTGATCCTCAAAAAGGGTTATTTTATCTAGGAAGACCTGTTACAGAACTATCTACATGGCAGCCAGAGCAGGTCATCTATCTTCTCTATTATGGAAAAGAGGGTAACAAACAAGAATTAGAAAAGTTTTCTGAAATGATTAAACAACGTAGTTGTTGTTCAAAGCAGGTGATTGCCGCTATTGAGACTTTGCCCAGGCAAGGTCATCCTATGAAACTTTTTTGTATAGCGCTATTATTATTAGGGATGCATGAATCTGCAGATAACTATGCAGATGATTGTTTAAATATCATCGCTAAAGTGCCTCATCTAGCCGCAGCTGTGATTAACCATCACGCAGGGTTTGGTAAAACACCTAATCCACGATTGGGCTTAGGCTATATGGAAAACTTTTGCTATATGCTCCAAGTTCCTGATAAGAGAGAAAAAGAGCTTGTTTCTGTTATGAATTTATTCAACATTTTACACTACGATCATGGAGGAGGAAACCTATCCACTTTTGTAGGTAAGGCAGTAGCTTCTGGATTAGAGGATATGTATGGATCTATTTGTGCGGCTATGTGTGCTTTAGAAGGACCACGCCATGGAAGAGCCAATCAGGATTGTTTAGAATTTGTCAGAGACGCACTTACTGAATTAGGAGAAAAGGCAACTGCTAAACAAGTAGAAGAATTCATTCGTAAACGTTTATTAGAAAAAAAATTGGTGTTTGGATTTGGACACGCAGTACTGCGAGTAGAAGATCCACGCGCTACCCTGCAATATGATTTTGTGCAAAAACACTATCCAGATCATCCTTTGGTAAAAATCGCTTTGCTTTTGCGTACAGAAGGACCTAAGGTATTATTAGAAAATCCTAAGATCTCTGACCCTTATCCTAATGTAGATGCTATTTCAGGAACTATGCTGACAGCGGCTGGATTTGCTTATCCTGAATATTATACCGTTTTGTTTGGGCTTTCTAGATCTATTGGGATTGCCATGCAAATTGTCTATGAACGCACTGAGGCTAGAAATGGTAAGGGTACACCCATTGTGAGACCTAAATACCTGTATAAACCAAGAGCTTAATCGTAGAAGAAATGAGGCATAAAAAGCCCTGCATCGACATGAAAAATCAGACTTAATTTTTCAGCTAGGGGCAGGGTAATCAGCTTATGACAATTTTCCATGCGAGAAACCATCGATTGGCTTACAGATAATTCTTGAGCGAGTTGTTTTTGTGTCCATTTCTTAGCATGCCTTAATAGCTTGGTGGTTTGGCTTCTTTGCAAGGCTTCTTTTTTTCTAAGCTCTTGCATGTCACGGATGATTTCTGCGCTAAGAGCTATAATTTGCGGCCTATATTTTTCTGCTAATTGGATTTTTGTATTATCGAAGATACGTAACTTAGCGCCGCTTAATCTTGCTTTAAAATCAAAATAGGAAAAATTATACATTTTTTCTAAACGTTGCCTATTTCGTTGAGTGTAGGTTTCTGCAATTAACAGAGATCGAAAAGCAGCCTCAAAATAAGAAGGTTTCTTTTTATAGCTGGATAAGATCTTATGTTTAACCAAATCTATTTTTTGCATAAGTTCTGCTTGTTCTAATTGTGCATCTCGAACTGCTAAGTAGCGGATCTGATAAATAATTTTTCGAAAAGATTCATTTGAGACCCTAATGCTAAGAAGAGCTTCTAACCACATAGAACGATTATGATTAAAACTCACTTGGGTAGATTCTAGCTCATACTTATACAAGTTCAGTATTTTTCGATACATTAACTGGGTTGCTGCTTTGTAGCTGAGCTCTACTTGATCAATACAGAGTTGAATAAAAAGCTCTAGTCCTTCTTCTGGGTCAATTTCTCCTTGTGCTGCTGCGTTAATCAAATGCAGGGTTTTATAACGTAATTTTTGATCACGAGAGGTTCCATCGATTTGTAGATCTACCAGATTTACCCAACGAGGCATATTGATGGTAGAATTCCAAAGACGATAAGAATCGGTTCCTTTTAAAAAAATCCATCCCTTAGGAAGCTTTGTTTTTTTTGCCTGATAAAGCTCCCATTCTTTTAAATCGTATGCAAGCAAACAGGGCAAAGTACTGCTATGAGCAGCATTACGTTCAAACTCCAAACTTGCGAGATTCTGATCTGTAAGGATTACTTTTTTAGCAGAAGAGCCTTGGGATACTACATGTCCTATTTCAAAATGCAGTTTGGTTTGAAAGCAACAGATGAGCTGTTGAAAGAAAAAAGCAATTCTTCTTGATACATGTTCACAAATAAGATCGCGATATTTTTCGATAAGCTCTTCTACCGAAGGAAGCAGAGTGCTAGCAGGCATATCTGCTTCAAGATGAGAAAATGGGTTTTGAGAATCTCTAAAGACATGGTCTGTCAATGAAGGTGTTTCATTTAAAATAACAGGGAATTGTTCTCGAGAATTTTTTTTAGGAATAGGAGCTCCTTTAAAGCCAAGCATTTCTATACTTTAAGTTAAGCAATTCTTTAAAAAAAACAAAAACTTTATTGCTAATAATTGTTTTTTAATCCAATAATCACCCGCTAAAAAAGAACTTAAGGAACTTTTATGGCTGTCCAACTTTTAGCTTATGCACAAGCGATCTCACCTGGATATGAAGAAGATCTAACTCTCGATGTCTTAAACCACAAAGATCAACCAAGCGTTATTCAGAAAATCGAACAAGAAACACAACAAGAACTAGCAGAATTTGAAGCTGAATTCCAAAAAAGAAAAGCTGCTATTGAGAATAAAGGAAAAGCTCGAGTAGCTCGGATAAATTTGCTGTATGAAAACGCAATTCTTATTGAAAGTGACTCTCATAAAAATAAGTATCCAGCTCCAAAAGATTTTATTGCACTTGTTGAAGGACAAGTAGGAGTAATCAACTTTATTAAAGATCCAGAAATTTCAGGGCCTGTTGTAAAAACAGCATTTACTGTGATAACAGTAGCCTCCTATGCTTATGTTTTTCCTCGTATGCAGGCAAGAGGCATTCAATTGATTAAAGATTACTTAAGTCAAGTTCCTATAGTAGGGTCCGCCCTAAGGGCTTCTCTAAGCATTATAAATCTTCCAAATACCTTTGTTCAATGGGCTTGGAATCCTACAAAATACTTGATACAAGATTCTGAAATAGGTGATGAAAGGCTGTCCTAATATTCCTCTTTTCAACGAAGATGGTACTCCAAAGATGGTGGAAACTTCTAATCGTGAGCAAACTAAACTCTTAGGTAAATTCTCTGGAATTGTTATATCTATAGCAGCTAGTCCTTTTATCATACAAAGCGTAATAGATAGAGTAAATGAATTAAGATTACTTCATCTTTCAAATCAAGACTGGGTAAGAACTTTTTTTTCTTCTTATTTTGAATGGAAAATAAAAAAACTCAAGGGTATAGAAGCTCAATATAGCATCCCTGATGTATTTCAGAATGATCCTGTTTTAAATCAGCCAAAATATAAGTGTGCTAAATCGGGTCAATTTTTAATTATTCCGCTTAAAACGCCTTCTAGTAGGGTTTTTCAATATAGTGTGATTGAAGATTGGTTGCTCTCTCACCATACATGTCCAGTTACGGAAGAAGGCCTAAAAGCCAATCAGTTGTCTTTTGATGCAACAACTTATGATGAAATAAGATATAGACTTCAATCTATAACAAAATAACTTTATTTAACTAGATTTATAAAAATAATATAAGGGTTATCATGTCTATACAATCTTTTTCCCAACCTAGAATCAAGTTTCTAGATCCTTTGCGCTTTGATAGTCCTTACCGGTTTCCTATTTTTGCTGTTACTATGCCACTCGGATTCTGGATAGGAAAGCATGTTGCCCGCTATGTACGCGACCACAATTTTAATCAATTAGCTCATTCAAATAGGTTAGTGATTAGAAATGCTTACCGTATCTATAATTACCTTTTTCCAAGTGGTAGTGGTAGGAGGTATTTTATGGAGGTTACTCTATTGGATAATTTTTTAAGTGCGCTACATATGGAAGTGCACTTGCATACTATGCCTTATCCCATTCCACGAGAAGGAAGCAATATAGAAGAAGTCATCCTATCGGCTGCTCGTGTGTGTTTCTTAGCGTATTTTATAGATAAGATACGCCTAGTAGTTTATCAAACGTTACGATGGGTTCCTTGTAATCGAGTTACATCTTTTGCTTTTAATTTAGCTCCAACCGGTATTTATCATTTTAGGATTCCTAATGAAGAGATTTTTGAGTATAGAAATTAAATACTAAAAACTTAAAAGAGACTAAAATGAATAACATTGATCTGCTATCCCTTGTATCTGAGTTAGCTCATTCTCCTATACAAGAATATCATGCAATTCTTACAAGTAGAACAGTATGGTTTGGAAGGATTATTAATTACTTTAAACCACAAAATGAAATAGATATTCATTCAACAATTAATAAAATACAGGATTTCATTGAAAAAAATCCTTCTGTACTAGAGCAGTCTGCATTTATTGTAGATGCCATAGAATTAACGAATAAATTAGATGCTTATGTTTCTTCTCGTTTTGAAAGTAATCCAAATTTTGAAAATGAAAAATGTCTTTCTTTTGTTTTTTCTTTTGAGAGTTATGTTTTAACTCATATTTCCGGTGATCAAACCAAGGGCTTAGAAGTAATCCAGTCAATTCAAAGTAGATTAGTTCCAGAAAATGTAATTTCTTACTTAGTGAGCGCTAACTTTAGTCAAAATATCACTTTAGCAATTGCTTGTTGTTCTTACATTGAAAAAGAGGAAATGATTGGACATCTAAAAGAGTATTTAACAGAAAAGCCTGAAAAGACGCTGCACCTATTAAATGCAGGATGTTTAGCTAAAAGTAATTTTGTTATTAAAGCAGTTTGGGAAATCATTTGTCTGAATAAAAACTTTAAAATTTTTAAAGCGGATAAGAAATTAACATCTGCGCTTGATTATCTTATTAATAAAGAAGAATACAGTAACCAAACTTTAATCGTAGGAGAGGTACAAAATCTTCGAAAAATTTTAGTAAATAAAGAAATTTTGGCACAAAGAAATGCTTATTTTAATAGTCTTTTTCAAGCTTCTTTTACAGAAGGATCTCAGTCTGCTATTACACTCAAAGACCAAGATCGTACAATAAAAATACAAGGCATAGATTACGAAGGGTTCTTGTATTTACTTCGGTATATTTATACAGGTGATATCGATGTGCCTTTAGAGCTTTGCTTAATCGTTAGTCGTTTAGCAGACATTTATTTAGAACCAGATTTAAAAAAGACATGCGATAAAAAGAAGTGGGATCAAGCTGTTCTTGGGCTCAAGAATATGAATCTGATAGAAAAATTTCAAAGTGCTAATTACGAAAAGTTCTTTTATTTTATTCATCACAGTTATACTGGGAAAACAGATGTATCCTCTGTTATTACGCTCAAAGATCTAAATGTAGAGACATTACAAGGACTTGATTACAAAGAAATCTTGTACTTGCTTCATTACATTTATACTGGTGAAGCCAATGTTCCCTTAAAGTTTTGTTTAACTGTTAGTCGTTTAGCAGGTGCATATTCAGAACCAGATTTAAAAAAGGCCTGTGATCAAAAAATATTACAAGCATCATGAGTTATTCATCTAGGTTAGATAGTAATGCGGAGTTAAACCATTATAAGATTTTTTGCACTATACTTGGGCTTTGGTGTGGCAGAAAAATAGCTTGCTATATACGAGATCGTAATAATAGTCAATGGACTCATTCAAATTACTCCTGCCTTAGGACAATGCATCGCGTATATGATTATGCTTTCCCAGCTTTTTCTAAAAGAAGGTATTTCATAGAGATTACTCTACCCGATAATCTAGCATTAGCATTTTGCATGACAATAGAGTCATACAAATCTATCCAAGAAAAAGAAAGTAAATTCATACAGTTTGCTATAATAGTTGTGTATACTTTTGTATTAGTCTATTTTATAGGTCTGGCACGAAAAATAATTGCTAAAAACTTGCCCTCTCTTGGTTTTATTGCTCCTGCTATTGATTACAGAAATGCAAATCACTTTTTGCAAAATCATGCTCAAGCAAGGCCTTTTGCTGTTGATCCAGCATTTATTCCTTTAAAAATTACTCAATATCCTACAATAGACGCAGATAATATAGATTATTATCTACTACGATGTAGTTTACGGGAAAATATTTTTTTATCTAGAATCTGCGCAACTTATCTAGAAAAAAACTCAGACAAGCTCGAGAAATATTTAATAGAAAGCCCTGGAATAGCAAGTTCTAGAAAAGCCCTTTTTCTATTAAATCTAGGATGTTTAGCAAAAAATGATTTTATTGTTAAGGCGGCTTGGAAAAATTTTTGTTTAAATAATCATTTTGAAGTTTTACAAGCGCATAATCAATCTTATGCTATTGATTATCTTATTAATAAAAAAGAATTTAGTAATCAAACTTTGGTTGTAGGTGATTTAGAAAACCCACAGGAAATTTTAGTTAATAGAGAAATCTTAGTTCAAAGAAGTCGTTATTTTAATGCGCTTTTTCAACCTAATTTTTTGGAATCATCAGAGACTGTTGTCATATTAAAAGATATGGATAGTACAGCAAAACTACAGGGCATTGACTACGAAGGATTTTTATACTTACTTCGCTATATTTATGCAGGAAAAACCCATGTTCCCTTAGATCTTTGTCCGATTGTTAGTCATCTAGCAGATATGTATTTAGAACCCTATCTAAAATATGCCTGCGATCACACCATAAAAGAAGCTCTTAAAGCAAACTCAAACTCTTTCTAATAGATTTGTTCTATGTTAACCAACGATTCTTACCTTAAGCTAACATATGAAATTCCAATTCGGAATTTCTAATTTTTTCTTCAATTTGTAAATTTAAGTGTTTTAATAAAGAAGGTAGTTTCTATTTTTTTTATAAATTTTAACTTAAATAGTTGACGAAATTACAACAAAAGAAATAGAACGAAAAAATAGGTAAGTTAAAATTACTTCTATGAATTTCAGGAGGAGAGGGAATTTATGTTAACATGGGCAGTCATATTTTTAATCATTGCTATTGTAGCAGGATTTTTTGGGTTTAGAGGTGTTTCAGGCACTGCAACTACTATTGCTAAAGTGCTTTTCTTTATTTTTATCATATTATTTCTCATCTATTTAATCACAGGTTATGCAAACCGTTATTAAGTAAATTTAAGGCACTTGGAGGATGTTCAGGTGCTAAATTTTATGTTGATCTTAAAATTTAATCCGAGAACAATTACTGGTAAGACAAGGGTGTGCCATTTAGGGCTACCACTTTTCCAATAGAGTTTATAAAGGCTTATCCCTTCCTTGAGCTTCGACAACATTTCGAAGAGCAAGATAAAGATATTGAGATTCCTCATCCACTTTAAGACTTTCTTCTAGGGCTACATGAAGATAGTAAGCAGCTTCGTCATGATCTTTTAACTTTTCAAGAAGCCATTCACGATAGTTTTTATTTTTTATCATTTTTCTACTTATGAAAAAGTTATCTATTATCAAATTTATTTTTTTATGAAAGTTGAAAGATTTCAATACTTCTTTCGCCATTATTCGAATTTCTTTCCATCTGGGATCCGAGGTGATTATCTCTAGATGAACTTCTAGAGCTATAACAATGCATTAACTTAAAGTAAGTCTGATTCAGCATCTATGTCTGCCAAGCCAATATCTTCTTATTCAATATCAAAAGCCCTAGCCTGCTGTTTCATAACATCAATTATTTCATGAAAAGCCATGAGATAACCCATTTTATAAGCAGCATCCTCTGCTCCAGATGCATCATGTTTATTGCACTTCGCCTCTTTAAACTTTTTTTTAAATAAGATACCTAAATCGTATATGTAGCTTCTAAATTTTTTGTTGTTCATACTTTTAGCCCTAAGTCTTTTCTTTTAAAATAGTCTGAAGAATATCTCTTTGTTCTGTCAAACGTTGTATATCAACTGGCCATTTTTTATTATTC
>JABASH010004829.1:0-13229 GCA_019776445.1 Tomocerus maximus | reverse complement strand
TGAATTTTTCAAATGAAAACTCTCGCTTCGGGCAACCTGTTACCACAGAACGTCTCTATAACAACCTTGTCAAAATGCATTTCAATATTTATATTTTTCGAGATCTTCATATATTAGTATAATTTTTGTAAATTGGAGTTTAAAGGTCTTTGTTAGATTTCTGCCCAGCATTTGGGGTTTTTCCTTCTCAATATCTGAGAAGTATTTAGTAGTTTGATTTTAATTTTTAATGAGCTACAATTATTGGAGCCAATCCAATACGATAAGAGAAATAATTCGTGGTGTAAATTTCCAGAACCAATGCCAGAGATGGAATATTTATTTAGTTCGTGACTGTCTATTATTCAGTGCTAATACTATACTTCTGTATATACACGAACGATAAGAGTCATAAAATCAAATGACGAAGAAATCATGAAGGATTTTGAATGAAATGTGTTTTGTAATAAAAATTTGCAGTGGCAGCGACTAATGATGTAGGTAAAATGTGATCGATAGATATTTGAGCTAAGTATTAGCATTTACTACGTAGCACTGCTATTTGCATTGGGAAAGTCTAGTTAAGACTTTGAGACTTTTATTTGCTAAAATATTCATTTGTGTGCTATAAGCATTATTCTCATATCTAACAAAGTTGTCTTCGTTTGTCTTGTAGTATTAAATTCATAACCAAAGAACAAAGTTTTTAGCATGACACCACTGGAGGACTCTTGCCAATTGATACGGTGACAATAGTATTAGCTTTCTTTTGAGATTTATATTATGTACCTAGTTTGGCTGCTCATATGCGTTATAAAAGTACAAATTGGCCTCATTTACATCATTATAGGGAGGAAAGGTTTGGTTTATCTTTCTTTAACACAGATCATAAGCACAAAAGGGAGGAAAAAGGCTAGGCATCAGACAATATCAAAAGACTTGCTTTCAGACTATTAGGAGAGACGAATACAATATCTGAAGCTGAAGTATTTGCATTTGCGCTTAGGAGATGTGCCTAAAGAGGATATACAGCCATAATACATATCGAAATCTATTAGGGTTTTTTGGCCACGCTGAGTTAGTTAGCATTTCATTTGTGTGTAGTATTAGTGTTTTATGTCTCGTAGATCTGTCTTCTATTTGTGTGTCAAAGGGATAATTTGATACGATTAGCAAAAGAATGTAGTAATGTAGGAAAAAGAGGGGAATTGAAACAGAAGAGAGCTGAGATGCTAATGGGTGAAAGTTGTGAATAGAAGAAATTGGAGTCAAATGGCTTTCTTCAGTTTCCCTTTCTTCCCCAGCTCCTCAATTGTTCACTTTTACGTTCACCATCCAGTCTTGATTTGCTTTTCTTTATAGGCCCTCTTCACAATCAGCTCACTAACCCAACCACCATTACTCAGTTTGCCTTGGCTTACGTTCAAACATTTCCCCAATATTAGTTTACAGAGAATCCTATAACCAACTACTTAGTGCAGTGTAAACTGCTTAAGTAATACAAGTATACTGAATCTCAACTACTCTTGGCCAATCACCGAATTCACCAAGAATAAGTACCTACTATTATTATTTTCCACCCGACTATACTACAACCCGACAATTATAGTCAAGATAGGAATAATAAATTCGTTTCCGAGCTAAGATACTTTCCTATACATTTATGCTCAGGCATGTGTGTAATTTAATGTACCTCCCTAAAAGTATTTAAATTAGCTCCCTTCCAAACATATACCGTAAACCCCCAAATAAAACTCAACAGAAACGTTTCTGAAGAGACATCCCAGTAGTGAATATTGTACGGATACGAATTCTTTTATTCGAATTTTAAACTGTCATCATAATAATTGCACTTTCAATTTGCAAGGTTATAAAAGTTAGATTTTTAAAGAATTTTTATATTTTTGACAATTAATTTTCTAAAATGTCAAACAAATTTTATTTCAAGATCAAAGAAAATGATGCTTTCTTCTGTTTCAATACTCCAGCGCTGAGTATTATTCTACCAAGATTATAGTACATTTTTAGTATCTGTCATTGGTATAGTATTTGCATGGTGAAGAAATTGAATCAAGTCTCCATATTTTCTTAATATACATTCACTTTTATTATGCTAGAGAATCCATATAGTAATCTTGCATTTACGGTGTATAGATATAAAGTATGGCTTGGTTAATTCTGTTCAACAGCTGGTGGCACTCACAACCAGAAGAAAATTTTGCCTTCCTAGTAACCTCTGCTATTACAATATTCTAGATTCAAAATATGTTCACGGCGTGAACATTTACCAATAGCGACGGAACAAGTCTTCTACTTAAAATTCGATATTTCTAATACTTATAAAAGACTTAGAAGTAGATAAGTACTGATAGCATTCAAGTATAGACAAGTATCTGAATAATTATATTCCATGCGGTAGTCCATTGCTGTACCCCATTTCTAGGATAAGTGCACAGAAACTAAATTTTATTACATAAATCGTTGCGAAAATTTTGAAGTACTTTTTAATATATTTCCAAAGGTAAATGAGTCTGATTTGTAAAATAAAATTCATTTAAAATTGTTATGATATAATGGTAATGACTAGTACCATAGTTTCACGATTAATTTCAAAATGGGATCTAATGTTAGTTTTGTGAGATTGTGCCGAGGCAATATATTTAATGACTGTGTATTTAGTGTTCGGCTATGAAGGATGCATAGTGTAGTTTGAGGTTATTCACGCGTTTGTTGTTTGTGAGATAAATAATTAGAGTGCAGAGTTGATTCTCACAGGACGCAAGAAAATGTTGACCCTTAACTAGGGGATAGGTATAAGATGCGGTGAGAGCATAATGGAGATTATATCGTGGGGATATACCATAAATAGTAGTTTAAAACGGGTCGGTTGGTAGACTGACGTTGAAAGTGGCATGCATATTCCATGGCAGTGACCGCAGCGATTTCAGTTGACTTGCGAGGCTGTGAAATGACTAAACAGGATATAAATACTAGGCGATGGTGGAGATAGAGGTTGGAAGGAGCTTAGGAAGGAGACATTTGAGAGGACCACCGCGACGGCCACGGCGGAGCAGTTTCTATTAATGCAAACCTAAATCATTGTGGACAAGTTGTGGCTGCCAGCATACCTTGGCTCTGAGTAAAGAAGAGAAATGGGCTGAGAGCGAAAGAAAGTTGAGGGCGAAAAAATGTTTGTCCCACTTGCTGGGGAGCGTTTGTTAGGACTGCCTTTATATGTCGAGCTGGATGATTGCGTCGGCAATAAATCAATGTTACATTATCGAAGCGATTTCTAATACCCTTCCTTCTGCCCTCTTCTACTTAAGTGACTGATACTCGCTGCCCGGGTTGTCCTGGACCAGGCACTCACTCCTCGGACGCTCTGTCTTCATGCTCAACCTCCCAATCACGACCACTATACTATCTACTAGCACTAGTGGCTACTGCTACATATACTGACTATGTCCGTATGTACTTAATATGTAGCCCTATGTACTACTAGTCAGTATGTATGTATATGTTCGTATATACTAGTCAGTATGTATGTATGTGTCCGTATATATGTATGTGTCCGTATATACTAGTCAGTATGTATGTGTGTGTCCTTATATACTAGTCAGTATGTATGTATGTTCGTATACACTAGTCAGTATGTATGTATGTGTTCGTATGTACTAGTCAGTATGTATTGTATGTATGTGCCCGTATGTACTAGTCAGTGTGTATATTATATTATGTGTCCGTATGTAGTATGATTCTCACCCTAGTCACTCGAGGCAGACACTGCACTGCCACTCTGTTACCTTTTATCTATCCTGATTAACTACGTCGATTCTTCTTCTCCACTTCTCACCCACTTCCACTACATACATTCACAGACTCTCAATCTGAACAGGTTTCATATAATGTCTCTCATAATTTCTCCTAGGACATTCTAATGCATCATGAGTTTATGAGACCCTCTTTTCTATTGTTAGTTCCAGACTTTATTTATTACTTATTCCGACGGAGAAAATCGCCCATTCAGCCAAACACTTTCTCCGAACCCTCCTTTTACCAACTATTTGACGCTCTACTTTTTTAAACACTTCTTATAAGACGCTTATTAAACTATGAATGGGCTCTCGAATGTCACCCTTCAATGCACACAATTTCCTCCGTTTGGTTACCGTCATTCTCCAGAATTGACTCACGGCTCAAATTCTCGGAGTGAATGGCTCCTGACTTATAAAGTCAATTTCTGTTTTTGGTGACTAATAAAGCAATCCTATTTATTTGACCCGAGTTAGTTCTTCCAATGGAAAAGACTGATTGCCTGATGTAAATGTATTATTATTATTTTTCATCAAATCAGGTTCGGCATTAAGATAATCGTTTATTTCAATCTTGCCATCTTTTGTAAGTAACATAGTAGGAATTATATCAAAAGATGTTGACGTGATGTGACTAATGGTTTTGGATGGATCCAAGAAGTAAATGGAACTTCATAGAGAGAGAAAGATTGTTTTGTTTTATTCCACTGACAATTAAATTGTGGTTCGCAGTTTCAAGCAGTCACCTCTTTTCTTCCCTCTGTGTATACATTAGTACACAGATTGCACAGGCAGACAGAAATGAATATTTTCAACAATAAGAAGGAAATGTCTTTGGGGACGCCTAAAAATTCAATTTCAATAGAAGTGTAGATTGTTGGGAGACAGCATGTTAATTTTCTCCTTGAGAGCGGCTTAGAATGATGCACATGAATGAGTTAGATGAAGATGCTATTTTTTTAAGGAGAAGTCGCTTTTCATTAGTGTTTTTAGTCTTCTCTGCCAGAACAAAAGGAGGGAGAAAGTGACAAGCAAGAGAAAGTTGTTAGACGCTGGCTCATGCCATTCTGGAATGGCTGGAGTTGTCACGTGTTTTCTATAAAAAAACTTCCAAGCACATCCATGAGAAAACTTCCATTGTTTTTGTTTTGATTAGCTGTTTCATTTTTGCCAACAACAACGAGGAGGTGTAGATAGAATGAAAGCTAGGCGGAGCTTTCAATACAAAACACTCATTAGTTAGGAACAATCGTAGTTCTTATACAGACACAGTTTATCTTCAATATACAGCCAAAGCACAAATATATAAATATAGCTACTTAAATATTTTATAACACTAAAATTCTTTCTAAAATGACATTATTTAGTTTGCATTTGCAGATAATTGTAATTCGATGATTCTTGTTATAATTATTATTTTCAAATAAAATTAACATTTTTTCTAAATATTATAACAAAAGTGTGAATACCCCTAAATATACTTCAAAGTTTATGAATATAAAAACTTATGGTTCGAATGAAGGCTACAGACAGACATGGTGTGGTATAATATATTTACACAATAGAACTTAACCAACGTCAGCTCTGCGGATTGAGACAATGCTTGCTACAAAAATTGTGAGTGTAATGGCAGTCACAGAAGAGTTTATTACTAGGCTTCTGTTAAAAGTTTTTAGTGTGTGGAAATGTTATGTAAGTGTATAGATGTATGTCACTAGGAAATATTCGCTGGTTAGGTTAGCTGTGTCAGGTTAGGATTAATGGATGTAGGTGGAAAGTTATGATTTAATTGAAAATCTGGTGTAAGTCATCGCATAGAATGTCTGAGAGTATTTCAATAATTTTTGTGGCTTTTTTTGGCTCCGCTACATTACATTGCTTGTTCTTTTTGGGGCGAAGACACTCCCGTTTCTGGCAGCTAGCCCCGGCCGTTCTACAACTGCTACTGCTGCTGTTACCACTACAGCCTCTTCCCAAACTGCCACCTCCTCCACTGCAGATCGGGTAGTCTACGTTTATAGCGACAAGATTGAAGTGCGATCCCAACAGGTAAACTCTCCACCGAAAATGCCACATTCCTCACGTAACGAACGTTCTTTGTATACTCTGAATACCGAATACTGACTGCAACTCCTTCAGCACACATATACCTTAGATAGATCCTTTAATGCTCCCAAATCCTAATTTTTAGATGCATTCTTAGTCTTATTAGCACACTAGTACAATTATTACTATAACTGGTATTTATTTGAGTCCCTGACTTTGTTCACTTGCACTTTTTTGTTTAAAAATGCATTATTTTTTGATAGAATTCTTGATAGTGAAAAACAATTAAACAATTTCTCGGCATTACAAATAGGTTTAGGTTATTATGTAATTAAGTAAACTTGATTAGATAATTTTAAATCGCAAGGCAGAACCAGGAACAAACTTTAAGGTTGTATCTAAGCATTTACGTTATACGATTTTTTGTTTTTGTACTTATTTTGCTTTTATGTGGAAAGGACATTTTTACCAGAGTTGAGTAGGATATGAATTTAACCGAACACATCCAGGCAGTCATAGCAGAGCCTTTGGCTTCCTTATACTCAAAGTTTTGTAGGCAGGTCATATCGAACGTATGTGACATTTTTAAGCTCCCAAGTAAAAAATATACACTTACATGATACGTAAACTAGATTATGGAAAATTACTTGTGACACTTTTATATGGTGTTAATGTTTGAAAAGAAATATTATAGCAGCAAAATGAAATGCGGGTTATAATGTAAGGGCATGTTTTATCAGGAGTCTCAACCTAAAAGGACTATTTTTATATACCTAACCTTTTCATGTACTGCAAAGAACGGTCAAGAAATTTTTAACTTTTTTATTATGTAATGCCTAATTAGGGCTTTAGACTAGTAGTTTTCTTTATTGCTTTGATGTTTAAGAAAACTGCTAGTAACTACATAATAAACGTCGGACTTAATACTACCAGACTGTGTACGCATTCAGGTTATGCATTAGGTTTATAACACGTTTAAATTTTAGTTGAAAATTGTTAGATGAAAGGTTTTCATCAGGTTTATTCAGTTACAATTTATTGTAGGCTGTATTTGCAACAAGCGATAAACAAATAGCCATATTATGCTGAGCGATTTGATATTCATTAACCTAGTCGTTAACTAGAAGACGCTAGCTATAATAAGTTTGACATTATGCATTTGACAATAATCAACAGCTAAGCCAGAATGGCGAGAATTCATTAAAGCTTAACATATGCATTGAGTGTCTAGAAAGAAAGTTTCTATGAACAGGAGCCTGAGTAAAGACTGTTTTGTAGTATCAATAGTGGCGTAGGTAGTCGGAGCAGAGGTATAGGGAATAGGAAGTTCTTTAAATATTAGTAACATGTGCTATTTTCAGGTCTGTAATGGCAGTATGTATTTATATGCAAAATAAGAAGGTTCTGGAAGGAGACGGTAAAGAGAAAGATGACATGAATATAGTAGTTCATAGAAATGAAGCAGATGGTCCCAAGTGCCTTAGCACCAATGACTAGACCTTTAAATATAAGACTTTCACCTGTGTCTCAATCTGGGGAAAGTCTCTTGTCTTTGCGTTTGCCCCATGTGTAGTATTTTATAACATGATCTGCATTCAAATCGAAGAATTAGTCAACTTCTTCCTTTGGAATTCTATGGACTGCTACACGCCCTGAAAAGATCCACTCAGTCTTAGGGAACCTGTAGCTGACTAGATTCAATTGCTAGGTACATATTTTGACTCCCTATTTCGCATACCATTGGCTCACAAATATAATTCTAATGCCCTTACATTATATTTTATATACCAGATGTCAAAGACCTCGTACCAGATGAATAATATCTCTAGGCGCCACAAATAATAGATGTCGTTACGCAAACTTGATCTCAATGGTTTTCAGAGAATTTATGTTGTTAGTGGCTTATTTTACGCTACAAAAAACATTTTTATGTAATTTCATAAAACGCTGATATTAATTTTTGAAAATTCAAAATCTAGTGCCTAAGGATTTAGAATCCAGGACTAGTTATTAAAATATTTTTCTTTTGCTAGACATCATGTCGGTCTCTTAGTAAAATAAAAATGCCATACACTTAACATTAATTTCGAATAAAATGTGTTAATTGACATTCTTTCCTCTGAGTTATTTTTGTGTAAGCACCACTTTACAAAAATAATTTTCAAAGTTTTAGTTTCAGCAATTACTAATAAAAAATTATTCCTGTCAACTTTCCCTCAAATGGTCAGTTTTATTAGCATGAAAAACACTGCCTGTGTACTTGAGGAAACTGATGTAAGCCGCCAGATTTAATCGTATGGAGTACTGGCATAAAAATGACCCTACACTTTCAATTTTATTTTCCACGTCCCGCACGTGAAGCTACCTAAATAACCAAGTAAGATTTGAAACAATATGGCTGAGCCACATGAAACTTTAGCAACACCAATGACTTTTCTTTCTTAACACGTAGAACATTGCACTTAAGCACTTAAGATTGATACAGTAAATTGTTAATATATATTATATTACCTACTATAGTACATGCGTCACGTATACAGATAGGTAGGACGAACATAGTGTGATAGATTGATATAACATAGACTGTAGCTTTACCTTTTTGAATTAAAGATCAGTGCGTAGCATACATAGACAGACTTGTAAAAACAATTTTGAGCTGAGCAAGGCTGGAAAATGTAGTGCATATATTATTTTTGCTGTCGTAGGAGACGGTTATTGGCATTTGTGTATGTAACGAAGGATTGCACTCAAGAAGGAACATAATATCCATAGATTATCATATCTAGGAGTAACATAGGCATTAAATATTATGACAAGAGTTGGCTGTTGCCAGTGAACTACTTGAGTTACACACAGTTATGTTTATATGGGAAAAATTGGAGAAATGGTAGTAAATAGTTAGAGGAAAGTAGATCTCTGCGTTAGGTTTGACATTGTGAGGATAGAAGGATGATTGATCATTTTGCCTTTGCACGGCTACTGCTATGACAATATCTCCTGAGCTGGGTTTGCACTCTCGTCTAAGTTGTAACCTGAGCCAAAGTCCTTTGATAACTTCCGCTGTCTTGCCGTCATCATCATCAATTACCATCTTTGATTCCCTTCCCCACTATTCTCTTTTCCGCTCTCTTTCCTTCCCCCGTCCTCAGCCACAGATTATTTTAATTAACCATAGAAAACATAGCCCTGAACTGTCATTTATTAAATGACAACCCCATCCAGTCCCTATCTAGCCACCTACTCATCTAGAGGTACTGTCTACTAGCAGCTACCTATCGTCCTTCCTACATGTGACCTATATTCCCTATGCACCTTTATACCTCTACCAGATAGTATAGTATTTATGCACAAATATGCATACTGAATGGCCATATCTCTTAGAAATGGGTCTGGCTAACTGCAGATATTACAGCATTCTATCTTTTCTACTTAAAACCAGGAAATGTGGGCTCATTAACTAAATATCTCTGAAGAAGACGGTCTAATATTTATTGCATCATGGCAGTTAGGAGTCTACCTCTACAGAGAGTATCCATTTAGCACTGAGTATGTATCTGTCATGGCGCACTTAAGTAAGTAGACACACTGTAAGTACTATTTCCGTAGTATCTGTACAATAGTTAGGCCATGATTTTAATATCTGGAAGGAGTAGAACTATTTTTAGATTAAATGTATATCTCCTGATATATGAATGCATTATAGTTTTTCCTATTGATTGGAATAGTTGTCATAAATGGCCTGACTACTCTTTTGACTCCTGGCCAAAAACCTTTTGTTCCATTCCTTACACAATCACACGCAAGTGATCCAAGATTCGCAAGTTATGAGCAAGAAAACAAGTAAAAACTTCGGAATGTGACAAAAAAGGATGGCTTCTCTGATTTATGGCGTCTCGATTAGGAAGTGTTGTTGCTGTTCTGTTGTCGCTTGCCGGCCCTACCCTGCTTGTTCCGTAATTTGCCCCGTTTACGAATTTGATTGACCTAATGAAATCGGGGCTAAGAGCGAGTGGGCCCTGTCCTGTTGCATTCGCAATGTTTGTCATGTCTGTATGTATGTCAGTATGCGTGTGGGAGAAAATCTATAGAAATAGAGAAGGAAAGTGCATGCACGTGGAATGAGTTGCATTTATTGTATGGCGATGCATTGAATTATTGGGAAACTGCTTTCCCTCCCTCTTTCACTTCACGAAGCTTCCACGGATGTGACTTTCTCGTTAGCCTTGGACGGAGGACTTTCACAATATTGATCTGTGCTCTCATACGATTGTGTTTAATGATAGCAAGTGGATATGTCAGTGTGAATTATAGCATTGCTACGGTGCAAGATGCAATCTGTTGCAAAATATCCCAAGTAACATGTGCTTGTGTCACTCTTGGATGAAGTGACTTCTATCCGCGTCCCTCTGCATATCAGTCCATTCTTGTGTACAATTCTGGCAATTCCCTTCCTCAGAGCTTTTGTCCGTTGCATAAACACTTTGGCATCAAAAATACACTCCTTTCTCTCATACCTACTATATTTATTTATATATTGTAGATCATTAGAAACTATATACTACTCCTGTACTTGGGTATACGTCTATCACTAAATACATTAAGGCATTTATTACTGGACCATATCCAATTAATCCACATTTTCAATACTAACTCTTTCTATCCCAAAGCGAGACCAGGGATGTATTGTCCTAATATTTGCCATAGTGTACAAAAGAGTTTATTGCCTCTATGCAGTAGCCAGCGTGAACTAGCCAATTATTTATATGGCGAATAATATCTAATTGTACTATAAGGTGTTTTTATATTTTGAGGTAAGTTGTCTATTTAGTAACTGTGCTTTATCCAACCAGGAAAGCAATGTCATATTGTAATCTTTTTACTAAAAATTAATTTTGTCCCATACTTGTATTTTGTATTGACTGAAGCGGAAGTATTTTGGTAAAGATTAGTACGCATTTATGGTGGAGTACTATTGTTGTCCAATTGCGGATTTTAGTAGATACAATATCAATACTAAGAAATTAAATTTGAGAAATATGTTAATACAAGGATGAATACATGACCAGTAAATTCTGCATATCAATGGCAATAAAATATGACAAGGTGGGATAGACGGAGATTGGGAGTGATTTTGAGAATGCTAATGTGGCGTGGTTTGTATATGCACACAGAAGCATGACCGGCGGCATAGTCAAGACATTGGAGGCGATCCTGACGAACTGAACGATATCCAGATCCGACTGAAATCGGATCGAGGCGGCGGGTCGGGTGCACAAGGAGGGTGTTCTTCTTCCTCCGCCATCAAGATGACCTCGACATCGGGGAAAGGGATGATGGCGGATTCGGCTTCCGTTTTGTCTTCGAGTCGCTTAAATGCAACGTCGAGTCCTATGACGACAGTGACGGCTGCTCTTGTGACGCTTCCATCTCCCGCCACCGTAGAAATGGAGTCAAGGACGCCTTCTCCTCATCGCGGGACGACGTCGTCGACGAGTGGCGGGGGCGGCGGACCTCCAACCACTTCTCCAGGAAAACAAGCGGTCGTTCGGATCTCAACTTTGTGAGCTGTTATTACTTAATTGATGGAGAGTGGGAATTAATTAA
Organism: Tomocerus maximus; assembly: GCA_019776445.1. NCBI lineage: Eukaryota > Metazoa > Arthropoda > Collembola > Entomobryomorpha > Tomoceridae > Tomocerus > Tomocerus maximus. Next base: position 1,788 of record JABASH010004829.1, on the reverse strand, counting down.
CTGAGTCCAAGTGGAGTCCACGCACCCGCCAACGCCAGCGAGAGTGGCCCCACAATCAATTTATGTACACTACAATATAACTCCATGTACTGTTATTAAATTCTAGTGACTTGACTGGCGCTTATTACTTCCGTAAGATACATACATACACATTCATATTCATAATATATATACTTACGTAAATATACTAAAATAAATAATATATAGCTACATATATTACAAAAATAGGTACATGCTGCACAAAGTTGTGCGTACTGATCGATATATTATGTACAGACAGATACTTACTACTACTTACTACTACTGTTACTACCGTCATAAGTGCAAGTAGTGTATGTGTATATTATACAGACGTACAGAATAACTGATATTTATTACACAATATCCGTAATATACTTATACCTACAGAAAGTTATTTGAAATACATATATTATAGTTTGTGTTGGTTTCCTTCAGTGCTCTACATTAGTGAAGCAAACAGTGTCACAGTTTTCTATATAAAGAGCCACAATTCTAATTGTGACTGTCACCGCCTTCCCGCATCTGATTTACTGGAGAAACAAAAAAGAAATTCTCAAGACATTGAAAGTACTGGAAACTTTTTCTCTATATACCTGCTATAGTCCACTTTCCAATTCCTACATCAATTGTAGCTCATAGTTGTTACTACATTACCTATATCAATATTACTTCCGGAATTGTCACAAACATCGTGAATCACCGCAGAAGATACTTGCCTAACTATGCACATAATACATTGCTATCAGTTCCATCGACGAAACCCAATCGCCAACACCTATAGAGTTAAATAAGTCGTTAAAAAATTATTTGTGTAATAGATCTTCTATACGAAGAAGATGTGCCCTTTCCTATCACTAAATACGTGTTAACATTCATTAATACAGTAACAACAACCAAACAACTCTTGACCGTTCATTCATACTACTACGACTACATTCTCTTGTACGGATATACAGTGTAGCTGTACATGGAGGTCTACGATTCTACTAATTCCACGCATAGACGTATGTACCTAAGTCAAAAATTATGTAAGTGATATCTCTATTATGTAAATAGTTGATAGCGGTGTGAACAAAACTGAGTATGAAACACTCATAGAAGAAAACCTTTTGACAAATTACGGTGAGATATAAAAATTACCTACTTACTTGTACCTACTTAACATTAGAGTTAATTTGAATTAAGATAATATGTGTTACTATCCTGTGTATACTTAAATATCATCTCATTTGCTCTAGTGACATTTATTGAGTAGAGATTTATAGCCAGAAAGAGTCTAGTCCAATCTAACTGTACGTATAATATTAATATGATGTACAATGCCACCCATGATATAAATTACCATGTAGAAACTCATATAGTCGAATACAAACGGAAGGAAATTGCGAGGAACAAGAACAACAATGGAGTAGGGCATTAATTATTGCTCTTCCGGAAGAAATTGAGAGATTAGAAACACCGGTATTCAGCTCCAGTTCTTTTTTATTTTAGTTACTGATCATAGAAATCCATAGACGATTATGCATAAATCTAAGTACGGCTGTCGTGTATTTATGTATTTTAGCATAACAATTAGTTACTGCAAAGATTTTACAGATAAAGTACTTATGCATGCACATTATGTATATATATATGGTATAGAATATAATTACACCACCTTACTTATAACAAAAATACCACACCAAATGAACATGGAGCTCATCTAGCCTCATTGCAAAGCCAAAAGAAGATAATATAATCACGATTATTCTACATACATGAGTATGT
>JABASH010004828.1:0-13231 GCA_019776445.1 Tomocerus maximus | reverse complement strand
AATTAATGTCGAATAAATTCTGGATCTCAATCATTGGAGTATGAATAAGTAACAAGATTTATTAGTTCTCATTATCAAATATTATTATTATTATTATACTCAAACTCAATACTCACCCAGCTGGATAGGCAACAAGGCCCGAGTCACAGTCGAAGTGGGCATTGCTAGTCACAGATAATCCGAGAATTCTCTCTATTCGAATCTAAACAAAAGAATCGGAAGTATTAAAATAAAATATAATTGTAGGAGTAATATTTTGAAATTGGGCCTATTGGACCCTGTAAAACAATACTGTAAAACTGTAATTTAATAGAAGTTTCTGTTAATAGAAATTCTAATGCTGAATGCACATTGCAGTACACAAATAGCTAACTACGATACGAAACTAATTTTTACACGAAATAATTTGCGAGTAGCGATATTTCAGCTCTGAGGAAAAGAGTGTATATATAAGGCAGTATGTTCGTGCTGAACCACACTGAAGACACTAAAATGCCAAAAGAGATTTTCATTATGTCCTCTTATGTCATTTTGCGTGGGAATGTAACAAACACATAATTTACAATAGAAAAAGTTAAGTGCAAGGAAATGATGGAGTGTCAAAGAAATTAACGAAAGAAACGAACCTTCTCTTCATTTTCTTCCATCGCTAAGAAGGCGAGGCGAAGACTCAGCTAAAAATAATATTCATTCTCTGCTGATCTTCGAAACTGTCGGACGCTGACGAGAATCAATCCATGATGATTTTCCTTTTGTATAATGAATTCAGAAAAGCTGTTGAGTTGAGAGTGAGTGAGTTACTTATTAAGTTACGTCTTATGAATGTGCTTAAATTGAAACTTGAGTAGATTTGACTGGCATACTTGACTTCACTTCACTTGCTTCGACTTGACTCACTTGTTAGTAATGTAGTAAATATAGTTAGGTAGGTATATGTTTTAATTTAGCTGCTGTGTACTTGAGTGAATGTATCTCATTCATATACAGAATACACGAATAGAATTAGAATCCGTAGCCGAAAGAACTGCCTTGTAAGTTGTAGCTGTACTTGATGCGCTGCTGTGTGCTAATTACAATCAAATCAAACCAAATCAAATTCAGCGAACCAAAGTATGATGAACTAAACTAGGCATCTGATTACTCCACTGTGAATTTATCAAGTCTATGTCTACTGCTACCTATTAAATTAGAACATGAAAGAAAAGATGGGTTTAATAAGGCAGAATACTTAGCAAAGTAAGCAAGAATAATCTTAAAAATTAAACTCAACTTAAACTGAGACGTGAGTAAGAAAACTTAACTATAGGTAACATAATACACTAAAGAAAACTTATTCTATTCTATATATCAAACTCAGAAGAGAAAAGAAGCTACAATTCTTATATTGAATATACAAACATAAATACAATATTAACTCATTTACAATTATATGGCTATTCTACATAATCCTTGCACACTTACTCCAAACTAGTAGGAAGGTAAAACACAACGGACTTAATAGTAGAACACAATAGATATGTAGATACTACAGATAGGTTACGTATAAAGTTAACTATTGTATACATAATTTATTTAGGTATCAAACTAAACCTCTAAAGTTATGACTCGACTTACCTCTAATTTACGTCCACGGCTTTAGCTTAGCATTTAAAGGTGAGCTGTAGAGTGTTGTAGGTTTTGAGTAAATTTACATAGTTAGCAAGCAGTTGTAGTAGTAGTAGTGTGCTTCTTCCTTTCGAACTTCTACAAAGAAATGCAATACAAACTTATATTAAAAATACATTGGCAATACAACAACAGAATACAATAGCATCATGTGCAATACTAAACTGAATACACAACTAAACTAAAAGTAAACTGACTTGCCATATTCTTTTGCCTACTTAAAGCTAAAGCAGAGCTCGTTTAAACATAACTGCCATAGTTAGTTGTATAAGTCTACAGTGCTCGTACTCTTCAATGTGTAAACCAAACTAAACAAATAAGTACACTTACAATGTTGAAAGTAATTTTAGCAAACTTAAAATGACGCTACCCAAACGCTTTTACACACTACTGTCAAGTAGAAACACTCAAGTACAATATGTGCCTATTTAATATTTACGTCTACAGCACTTTTCATTAGTTATTCTCTCCCTATTTGCTTTTATATCTTTGTTATCTAGACAGAAAACAGAACACAGACTGGCTACACTATTCAGCTGATATCAACACGAACTTCAGTGAGTCTTTCTTGTGTGCATAATGATAAAATGTAACTTAAACCGAATTACAAATCTAAAGTACACAATATTATTAGATATATCCAAGCATACTATAAGCATTCCTAATACCACGTAGGAAATATTGAATATACAATAGAGAAATTGACGGAAGTTACGTTATGTTTGTTTGTAAGTGCAATTTTTATCTGTAAGTCAAACTCAAAAGTTAAAAATTGTACCTTTTTCTCTTGTTTCTTGTAAAAGTAAATAGTATTATGGATAGAGTCAAGTGAAGAGGAGCAGAAAGGCTGAGAAGAATAAAACTACCCACACTGACTGAACTGAAGATTTAATGTAATGTAAAGATTAGCTAACTTAAAAATGTTACCAAACGAACATATAAAAACATAATCAACCTATGCACTAGACTACTATAGCTATCCTGTCTACTCGGAAGAAGATAATACAAAACACAAATAAGAACTACCTGTCTGTGTGTTTGTGCGAATGCAACGAGGAGAAGAGCTACTCAATCTTCTGATCTGCCTGCTGACTTGGACAAAATATTAAAAAGAAGTTATGCTACAGTGCAGTATGAGCTGAGTATAATAATTATAATATGGATATTGCAGAGGAAGTCGATCGCTTGGTATATGTATTGAGCGAACGACCAGCCAACAGACAGACCAGGGCAAGTGAGCTTCGCTTTGACCAGGTGTGAAAAAACTGAACGGCAAATTCAACAATACTCACCTGCACTGCACTAACTAAACTAACTATAATAGGTACTCAGCGTGGCATAGTGGTACATGATACGGCAGAAATATACATGAAAGGCTGGAGTTACCTGTAACAAGAATGTTTGAGATCTCGTTCTATCTTCCTTCACCCAAGTTATCCCTATAGCCAAGCTATCCAATGAAGAATTCAAGTTGAAGAGCTGGCAACAAGACAAAGGCAAATGAAAAGAGGACTGAATAGAGCAGACTTTAGTAGACACCAACAACAGTCCATCCAGTCCATCATGCATGTGTGTGCCATTCTTTCGGCAACTCATTTTCATTCATATTTATTTTATGAACTTCACTCCCTCACTTTAAATGTAGTGTACCTATAGTAGTAGTTCATGAATATGACTCTATTATAGTAACAACTTACCATCAGGTTATTATTTTGACTTGTTTGACGGATTTAGCTGGAAAACCCTAATTATAACACATTTTAATGACCACGCTTCAGTAGGTAGACACATTATATGCCTCATAAAAGATAATGTACAGATTGTATGCTAATGTGTCTAGTATAGCCATGTCCAGTGATTAATTACATGTAAGTCATATCGTAAAGCTTTTGACAAAGTCATAAACAAATTGGTTTTTAAACTCATAAATACTCTTTTTGGTGATACTTCTAAGTACTAGATTTAACAAGAACATCTAATTTTATTTATTTCTTAGGCTTGGTTAGATAATAATTGTATTGCTTGTAAAACTTTGTAAGCCCCATTTTATTAGCTGACATAGCTCAATCATTTTAATCGTAATTAACATATATAGTTTTGCCAAGTGACCATGTATCAGTACTTAGCGAATTTTAACTAAAGAAGAGGCTTATTAGTACTAGGTAGTACATAGTACTGACACGGTTCTCCGGCGTTCTCCTTGGTACGGCTACTAGCTACTGATGAATATGCAGTATTTATGCAGTGATGGATGAAATATGCAGTGATTAGTACTTTACGAGTACATAGCACTTACTTCCATAAGTACAAATATGTAATGCAAATGTCATATTATCAGTGGGTACTTGATTTACATGCATTAATCTACATCCCATTTTAAATATAATTTAGTTAATTTAGGGTTGTGAAATGAAAACAGATTATCGTTGCATGAATTTATTGCTTTTCTGCCACGTTGGTCTTTTGGTGTAAGTATAATACACGGGGCATAAAAATAAACATTTTTTTAGTCTTATTATTCGAAAGCTTTTATTAGGGTGGTGTTAGGAGTTAGATAGGGCTAGGTGCTAATTTGTTTGAGGATGGGTAAGTATAATACTTATACTTACAGTAATGCTGTAATGTAATGTATGTCAATCTGTTCGTGTTTTGCTACCATTGGATGTGACATTGAAAAAGGATTACGCTAATTTGCACTTGACTTTTTAGTGTAGAGTTTTATTACTTTTATGTCTATATTCATCCTTCCTCTATAACAAACCTCCGTTTCTGCGTCGTACCATCAAAGTACCATGCTGGTTTATGTTTTGACGCACTACTTTTACTGTGCAAGACAAATATTACACGCTTGTATACATACAATGCATGAAATTACATAATACATATTTTTTGCAATGCATAGAAGCAGACATGACATAATTTTGAGAATTAAATGTTCAGAGCATGTACCCACACAGCAGCAGGCTCAGACTGTGCTGAATACTATATGTATTACGTATAGGTATATGTAGGTACTGCGTAAGCGTAACCATACTTCTTTATGTGTAGGTATATAGAAGGACTGAATAAGTATATGATGTGTGAAAGAAGAATTGATTTATGACAAGATACTTTTTAAGAAACAGGATGCTTTTCTTGTAAAGTTTGTTTTGACTATTAATTTGGGAGTCAGTATAGGGAATCCCTTAGTCAATAGAGTCGATTCGATTAGCATAAACATATTATACAACACTGCGAAAGCTTTGTTTGAATGAATCATTATATATAACAAACCAGATAATTCAGGTGAGATTTGCTAAAGGAAAAAGCAATGAAGTCGATAAAAGAGCTCCAAAATTAGATAAAAGTTTCAATTAGAAAATCACCTACACACTTTGATAATTGTGTTTTTGAACTTGTTGTACTTACAATTTACAATTAAAAAGTATATTTGTAATTACAACTCAAGCAGACTAATGTTAGTGCCTGCTTATCTTTCACTGCAATGACATCATCATAAATGTGTGAGTACAAATATATAATTTGTTAGCGTGCTTATAAATGATCTTGTTACCAAAAAGCAGAAATAAATTTTTATAGGTGGACTATATAAATAGGACTACTAAGTAGTTCGAGCACTTTATAGCAATCCTATAGTAGAATGAAGCTAAACTAAGATTTGTTTAATTGCTTATTGACGGCAGAAAGTTCCTTTTAAGGATAAATCTAATCATACTAGACATGCATTACGAATAAAATTGTCTATCTACGTAGTGTCATCACATATTTATAGCGAAGCAAAATGAACATCACCCACCCTTCTTTACGTTCACTTAACTCCATATGCACGGGCAGATGCTGAAGAGAAGGAAGTTTTTCTTCCTTATCTTTATTCCTAAAACACAACCAAACTAAGAAGAGAACGAAATGATATCGTAGAACAGATTTATTTGTGTGAGTTAGTACAAGAAATTCAATCAAAATGGGGCTAATCTTTAATCTTGGCTTGGGTTTAGAATTAGCAGGTAAAAAAATAACACGCACTCTCATGGAAAGTATCACGGCGCTACTACAAAAGACAACATGTAATTCCAGATATTTACAATTAGAAATCTATACAAGTAACAGAAAAGTGGATAACATTTTTTCACTCTTAGAAGGTTCGTCCAAATAAAAATACTTATTTTAAACTCTAAATTCTTAATTATAAAATGCCCCCTATAAGTAACTTTTCATTATGAATCCAGTCTAAAAAGTGAGAGACTCTAGTATAAACTCCAGGCTTTTTGGCACACTCTTGACCCCAACTGACGATCCCCACCAAGTAGTATTTTCCTATTGATAACGAAAAATTCGAGCGTTAAATCACACAAATGTAAGGATTTCCTATTTACAATTTTAAAATACAAGCTTTCGGTACGTACAACAACTCACCATTTAAATAGCAAGATAAAGGTCCCCCGGAGTCTCCATCACCTAATTTCAAACAATCGATTGAATTTCTTTTGCATGGATTAGAAACTATTAAAAATGGAAATATCTGACAGTGCAAAAGGTTAAACGAACATGAGTCTTTGTTTTCTCCACCAGCACAGAGCATACTTTCTGTAAAGGTAGGATTACTTGTTGGCAACTTTCGAGAACTCCGCAAATAATTATTTTGATTATTTTCTCCAAAAATGTCCGTTTTATCTTGCTCATTGTATGCTGTTCCGCAAGTTTCGTCTCTCTGAATGGGAACATCTGCAGCAAGTAGCACATCGCTCACACTCACTTGTCTTGTTGCTGTTTTTAAAATGCAAAACACATTTTTAGATAAGTTCTACCATATATTTTCATAAAAATGGATATGTATTTTCTACCGTTTGTTTTTCCCCATCCAAAAACAGTGCAATAGGCTCCACGTAAAACATCCTTTTCCCAATTTCTTCTTGGTGGAAGACAAATTGGTTGAACATGTTGATTTAAAGTTACGGCAGAGCTGTCGTCTTTGTGCCCGATTCGTAGTATTGATATATCATTTGCATACTCTGACAAGTAAGCGTACTGTCGATGAATTACGATGTCTATTATATCAAAAATTTGCTCCGTAGGTTCTTGTTTACTTAAGACTAGATTTCCTACCTTGATTAAAAATATAATGTTGATTTCATCAGACATTAGAATTTAGAGTATTCTGCAATTAAGTGCTGAAAGATCGAAATCTACTTACTATCACACGATATGAAGATCTTGGCGATTTAATGCAATGCGCTGCAGTAAGTACATGACTCCGCGATATCTACGAACAACAGATAGTATTATAATAATATTATCATGAGTATACTAATAATAAAGCCCATTGGAATACATTTGTACATTTATTTTATAATGTAGCTAATGCGCTTCTACAGATAGTTTCAATCTTTTCCATTAAGGAAAATAATAAATGCATACCAGAGCTCCTCCGCAAATATGTTGCCAGTGACAGTATCCTCCGTTGCATCGTTTTTCTTCAATATTGACTTGGAATGGAACGGGTGCGAAGACGGGTTCTCCTCCAACAATTCTTCCATGGCGCATTCCAACACTCTTCCGAATGACCTCTCCACCCCCGCAACTATAATTCTCTCCTTCAGGACCTCCGCCACGAGCTCGTGACACCCTGCTTAGTTTTCTCAACAAAAGAGAGTTTCGACTGTCACTTATTCTTCCAGCATTGCATGAATTACTTGTGAGCACAATGAGAACAAGTAAGATAAATTGAAACCAGATAAACATTATCCAATTTTTGGATTTCAGCTTATTGTGTAAGTCCTTCTTGATTTGTACACAAGTCTTTTTGGTGGCTACAATGAAAATGAAACAAATATCTTAGAACATACTTATCTGAACTTTTGCAATTCTGCTGCAGTTAGTTACTATAATATGTTCCCTGTAACTTTGAAATGAGATGGAATCAAGTGCAAGCTTACATCCAAAAACTTACGGGATTAAATCTGTGTTCCGAATAGAAATGGTCTATAAGTACAATATTTTCCTCGGGGGAAGCGATGAGAGGAAAGTAAGCAAACGTCGTGATGTGATCTAAATATAAATTGTAAATGTTAGTCTGATGTATTTAATCGTAAAGAGAAATAAAATCTTAAATTCCAGAAAGTAAAATTGAGTTATATGTACGTATATTTATACTTGTGTGTGTGTACTAAAATGCTAACTGTACCTCTAGTAAATAATTGTGTTATACTTCTATTCTAATGATCAAACTACACTCTGCAACTCGTGTATTTTTCATACTAGGAGAGCTTGTTGAATTAGTATAGCACAAAGAATGCGTTCCACATAGACTAACACTACTGGCAGGACACGTATCGAAACAATAAGGTACAGCATAACATAACCTACCTGATGAAGAAAAATGTTGAGCCGATGTTATCATTCCTGGCCAGGATACACCAGCACACCTTGCAGTTACGCAAAGAGAAAACAAGATTAAGTTGGTTGAGACTGCGGAACTGAATCTAAAGGAAAGGGAGACAAAAGAGATGAGACAGTCAGGACAGAAACTCAGAACAGAGACAAAGTGGTGGCTCTCTGAAATCAATTGTTTATATTTATCTGATGATGGAACGATGAATGGGGAACTGAAGTCATTTGAATAGAACTGCACTGAACTCCATTTGAATGAAATGTCCAACAAAGTTAAGTCATGTCATGTCAATATTAGCGATTGAATGAGACTAGACTGACTTGTCAATTTGATTGCTACGATTTATATTTGTTCTCTCTCCGTCAGCCCCTCCCATCACATTATTGCACTGCATAACTCATATTTACATACACACAGCACACTCATCCAATTGGATTCCAATAATCACATTCACTCTCCATTTCATTCAGATCAGAAACAGTTTGTTAGAATATTGTATATATATACAATAAGTATACATACCTGTCTGTAGTAGTAGATGTCCTTATGTATGCCATGTATACCAACAATAAGGTAATTAAAGCAAGCAAGTAAGAGGTAAATGCCAAACGTTATGTACTGAACTAACCTAACTACGTAGTACTCCACTTATTTCATTTTGACTCACATTCACTCTCAAACATCAGTCGCAGTAATTCTAATTCTCCAAAAGCTTACTTTACTTACCTACTACAGGCACTAACAACATTCAGAATAATCATCGCCATACTATACAGTATCCTGTTCTATTAAAATCACTGTAATTGATGCAATAAAGCAATAAATTACTTTTGAACTAGGCATACATAGTAACAGCTCTCAATTTACGTTATAACACATAAAATTGTATATATTTATAGCACCAACCAACACAAACGTATTAACAATCACAATATTTACCTTTTAATGCAAAATTCCACCTAAATTGCATTACAAACGACTTTGATCTAGAAACCAAATATAAATTCTCTTTTGTATACCTTATCTTACGAAAGTAAAACGGTAAAACACATTTGCAAAAAGACCTTGTCTTTTGTTGCAAAGTAGAACTGTGAATTTCGCTGATATGGCACTTCGGGTACTGGATCGCTCTATTTGGCAGAACTGGAGTCTGGCATTCACCGACTGCAAAGATGTATCATATATTTATGTGTGTTAAGGTTTTGTTAAAAAATAACCAATTGCACGGGAATGTAGTACCTATTAGGAAAACACAGCTACTTGCTTGGTAATTTGCAATAATTCCATACTTACGTATTGCAATACAATTTGCAATCATATCTGTACGGTATCAGTATAGCATTTGACACTCGCTCAGTGGAACTGGGATTTCTTTGAATGAAAATTGGAGCAAAATGTAAAACATGAATTAAATCATAATGTAGTCACGTAGATATAGTACAATTAGCCGATACGAAAGCGAAATCGGTTACACATCTACTTACATTTAAATTAGGTATGGCATGGCCACTTATACGATATTACTAATTGTGAATTTTGTGATGTAACCTATCTTAACATAAAGCAGATTGTGTACTTGCGAATTCACACTTCTTTGAAATACAAGTTACTATTAATAATCAGAATAGGCGCAATTGGTTGGCTTCACAATCATTGTTTCTGCGGTTTGATTGGTTTGTATTTTAGGGTTGTCCTATAATCTGGCTGTTCCACCATAATTCCTTTCAATGACTGTTGTCACACTGGAATCGAACTTATAATAGGCTTTTCTGATATATGCAAATGATAGTCACCGAAAATTATCGTGTAAACAAAGCAAAGTGCTATGCATGTGGGTAAAAATAATATATACATAGAGTATTGCACGTGCATATACTAATTTATCTTTTGTGTACATGGATAAAGCTGCTAGTCAATATTCATTCATGTTATAAATGTCAAGTGAATGCGCGTAATTAAATAACATGACAAAAGTATATGTAAAGACAAAAGTAGTGCAATGCACAAGTATGTACATGTTATTTATATACATTGTTGGGGTATATAGCGCAATCAGTGAATTATCTGGAATATACTTACGTAGAATGCTGACTGCATATATAGCTGTAATCAATGCAATTAGGTGACAAGCCGAGTTATGCAGTAACTGAATGTAGGTTACGTTACGGCGCACATTATTAATATGGTTATGCATAGACATCATTTTTGTTCGTTCAAGCTTCTCTCATCTCGACATTTTTTGTAGTAGATAATTATTGAGAGTACCTACGCCAATACTCATTCATCGTTACCATTACCAAGTAACATAATAATTAGTGTGGATGAGGGAGTTAGGAAATATTTACGTCAACCTCGCAAAACATAATCACTACCACAAATCACAAAAATATATACAGTATACCTGTGTCTACACTTTGTTAGTTAAAATCACTTTCATGCATTTATGGCAAATAGTATTATTAATATTTCTTATTAATCGGGAATAAAAGGTACAGAACATGTGATTATGATTGAGCCTATAGTAAATGATGTATTCCTGGGTATATAAATGTATTCCGTAAATGATATATAATATCACTTGTATGTGATTTGAGACTATTTATGTAACGTAATGTTTATGTATGAAATAAACTACAGCGATGATAAGGATGTAATTATATTGCACGTATTTTATATGCATACATGTATTTTATATCTGTGCAGATTCGATAGTGCCTTGGGTTTGCAAGTACGCATAAGATGATGTGTCGATTCAGCAATGAACATCCTACAGCAAAGGAGTGCATCATGTACAGATAGTCTGACATTTATGGTTTGTTAGGGCATTGCATTAATTGGCAAGTGCATCTCAATCGTTTATTTACTTTCATTCACTTGATTCGATACGCAGAGAGTGGAAATACAAGTTCCTTCTCAGTCTTCCTTTTCCCTTCGCTTTTAGACTTTGCCTTCTTGTCAGTCTATTTCTCTATCTAACCGGATTACATATTGACTTGCTACGTTTTTGCTTCATTTCTTCTCTACTATTAGAGTGTCGAGTTACTATACTATTTAAATGATTTATTTCATGGGCCTGGCTGCAAAACGCACTCAGGTACGTTTTTGTGTCTCTAATAAAGATTCTTATGATTACTGTTTTAATCTTTTGTAAGCTTATTTTGCATTTATGGCATTTTTAGCATAACTGCTGCAGAATATTAGCTTATACGCCTAAAATTAGTACATGTAATGTGAGCACCTTCCAAATATTGTGACCCGATATGCATGTCAACTTACCATATAGGGAGAATAAATATGTGTAAGTGGCTGGTGGAGGTAGAAATAATTATAGAGTATAAGGAGTGAATCGACTGACATACAAATTACAGTAGCATTTATTATTACTTGCCTTTAAGCCCCTTTATGTAAGCAAGTAATTAAATGGGAAATCTTCGTGAATGAGATTCAATTATTAACTTCAATTATCAACGAGGAAAATAAATTATTTAATTGCGGAGGTAGTAATCAATTATGATCAAATTTTTATCTTGACAGCAGCCATTCACAAAAGTCGTGAAAACCGTTTTATTCATCTCGTAAATGAGAATTGAACACACTCAATACGGAGACACTTATGTGTAATATACGTAATAGTTGTGTATTTATAACTTTTAAAAATCGCTAATTTTCATTAAACTTATACTGGAACATCGACCAATGTATATACCTAATAATGGCTGATGAGTGGTCAATACTCAATACCCAAGTGCTTTGCTTAAATGTTTGGGACAAATAACTCCGTGTTTATCTCAAAGTTAAAATTTATGAACTGTTTATTCATTTTTAATATATTTACACTTCACGAACTTATAAAATAAAAACATGTTTTAGACATGACATTTATTGAAATTCTTAACAATAGTCCATAATACAAATAGGTAATAATAAACTTGTGGAATAATGTTCAACAATTTAATTCTGCTTAAATTATCACAAATTAAACCGGTATCTTCATACATCCATCGCGGGGAAACCAATGCTTTTATTTATTTAGAATCCAGTGTCGTGTCTTGAATGGACGAGGAAATCAAAAAGTTCCTTTTCACTTGTGCTAATAATTTCTGTGCTTAATTCTGTATGTCTTTGTTCTACGAATTTCATGAAGATAGAGAAAAAATATGTTCATGAAAAACAGGAAAATTGAATTGTTAATAGTCAAGCTAATTCAATTTTTTTTTGATGTTGGAGATTGCGGTTTAGAAGATGAACAAAGATGCAGATGGGAGTATAAATGCTGCACAATAGAAAATCGGATGGCGCTTCCTGTTTCAATCTCTAACACATGCATGCCGTGGGTCATCGGAGATGGGATATGGAATGGAATGAATGTAGTGCATGGTGGATTGAATTCAAAAGATAAAAATAAGTCGTGTTCTTTTCTTCAGGTGTTCTTCTTTTCCTTGAAATCGTAAATGAAGATCTTCTTGCCGCTGTTGCTGTTGTACTCCTAAAGGTGTTTTAAGCACTCGTCGTGCTTGGTGCTTAAACATTAAGTTTAGTAATTTTAGTAATTATATATATTAATTGTATCATCACATTATTTTTATTCTACAGTTATGCCAAAGTACGTAGAATACGAGTCGGAGGAAGATGACGAGATAGAAGTTATTCCATACGTCAAACCCCCACCGCCAGTCATAGATCTGATCGAAGATGAAGATATTGCTAATCAGGAGCCACCGAGGAAGTCTTCAAAGGAAAAGAAGTCGAAGAAGAAAAAGAAGGCGAACAGGGATACTCAGCTTAATTCGGAAGAATTAGCTGAAATTACTGACAGTTCTTTTTTACCTGGTGAGAATATCACTGTTGCTGTAAATGTGGAGACAGTAAATTCTCCACAAGCCAAAAAGGCAGACCGAAATGTTGAACAAAGTGCTGTGGTTGGAAGTGACAGTGAGTCTGCCACCAGCAACTTAAGTTCTAAAAATGTGGTCAGCCGAAATAGAGCTTCTAAAACCGTGATAAATCCAACAAATACGGACATGCAGGGTTTACTGCAGATGATTGCACAACCGAATTCAATTATTGAGTCGGGTGTCAGCGAAGGGGAATCTGGTGGTAAAGTGGTTTCCACTCTTGAAGTGGGAAATGCAAATGATACAGCCAGTTCCCCTTCAAAAAATAAAAAGCAATCTTCTT
>JABASH010004827.1:0-13237 GCA_019776445.1 Tomocerus maximus | reverse complement strand
TTCCTAGTGTTTCCTCGCACCCGTTGCAACAATGCATTTCAGAATAGATTGGACGATTTGTAGGCATCTATCTAGTTACATATGTACCACATTCGTTAAGCTATCACATTCGTTAAGTAGACAAATTCAATTTCATGACGATCGTGGTAATAGAAACTGGAAACCAACCTCCCGCTACTTACCGTTACGACGCAAAGAAATGAGAATGCTTATTACGTGTTCCTTGAAGCTGTGCATACTAAAGGTGCCGAAACGATTTACCAAAGTAAATTGTTCTGAAAGATTTCCCCCATTTTTCTCCAAAACCAAAGTGTTTATACACACAATCCCTGAACGGAAACATTCAAAATTATAAATTGCCACTTTTTCAAATCTCAATTGCTACTCATGCATATGACAGATGCTTTTGTTTCCATATATCATTAAACTCTGCCTATAGCTCCATGAAATAACTTTAGACTAGTTCTCAGACTTCAGTTGCCAACATACAGGATATTCTTTTACGGAGCCAAAATCCTGATCCATGATAGATGTGCTATGCATTATACAATACCATACCGTAACAATAAATCACCCCTGGACTAGATATTTGAAAAAAAAACTTCTGGATCCAGAGGAAATAAAAAAGTATTTTGGATGAAAACTATCGTTTACATTTTCACAAATAGTGGTTGTGTTTTTCCGCAGTAAAATTAGGAAAGCTTGCGATTTCAAAACAAAATTAACTTTGTCAAGTTTTTACTTGGTTTAGAATTTATTTCATTCGTACTTCGCATAGCCATAGTCAATATGCAGTAAATTTTTAAATATATCTTCATACGAAAGCATCTGGCTTGGTGGATACAACGATTACTAAAACCTCATGGTAGAAGAGCAATAAAAGTAAAGGTCACTACGCTGCAATCGAATCCCGACCCAGGGCGGATGACAAAATGTAAACTAAACAAATTCTCTGCAATACTTTGGTTCGTGTAATAAGTATAGCTCAGTTCTCCTGCCCCAACCGACCATTTTGAGTCTTAATATATTTATTCTGTACAGCTGTGTTTACCTATTTATGGTATGCAGACACTCTGAAAGAAGCTATATAGTTGAAACACTCATCTTAATTCTTTAAGTCTGCTTTAGTTCTGCCGAGTCGAGGCAAGGACTCACTTTATTTAGTGGATTACCTAGTGTACTCATGCATTCTGCATAATAGGAACCGTTTTCCGTTGTGTAAACTCAAATTAGTGCAGAGAGTGACTTGACTTTTTGACGTTATTTTTACATAATGTGAGTACCACTGACTCCTGCTCCTCTTCTCCTAAAAGAGAATTCTGGATCGAAAGCAATGGAAAAGCTGTAGATACAAAAAGGGAAGGGGAAATGAGCAGACATGCAAAATATAACCCTGGCGAAAATAAAATGGAATGAAATAGAGAAGACATCAAAAATGAGACAGCAGGAAACATTGTCATTGTAGCCCTATACTATCATTTTAGTACGAATGCATTGCATATACTACAAGAATATCTTCCCATTTGCGAAAATAGTATTTCATTCAACTGTGTGGTTATTTTCATTTTTGTGCATAACAGCTAATGTGGTGGGTAAGGGTTAGATCCATGCATGTGCATCTAGAACACAACTACTTATATTGTTATTCTAAAGATGTTTATGTGCTTATATACTCCCCCAAATTCTAGGTTTCTTCCCTGTGAAAAGAATCCCTAAAATAAATTATCTCTATTCTACTATATCTCTCCCTTGCAAACTCACATGCAAAATAATGTATGTTTACAAGCGTTACACGTAACGTATCTACAATCCTAAGACGCAGACCAATTCAAGAATTATTTGTACTGTACGCTGATATAACTGAAAATATCTCTTCGCAATTGTACAGCTGTAAAGTGTCGTGTTCATCTGTCTAGTAAATATATTTTGTTTTATTAACTATTATTAAATCTACTATCTGACCTTAACCAGAATAACATCATTTTTTAAAAAAGTATATTTTATTTGTCAAATAAACCGGTCAGTTTGAAATGGGGGTTATTTTGCATCAAAGATTTTTTAAACACAATCAGCACATGTCATGAAAAGTACCTATTAATTTGATAAAAGGCATGCCCAGCTAGATTCTGAATATCATGTATAGCATTAGCATAACTACGAAAGACAGACATTTGGCATGGAACTGTGACGTAGTACTATGTACTATGTACATCAAATTGACAAGTTACTACAGTTTGTATTAAAACTCAGTTTGTTCAAAACAGAGCAATAGAAAAAGTAAACTTTTGTAAGGATATTTCCTAAATCCATTTTACAGAAAAGTTTTCCTAAAAGGTATTCAATAAACCGTAACACATGACTTTCAATGTCAACCAAATACTTTACGTTTAAATTTTATTAAATGTTTTAAACCATAGTGCATTAATATTGTACTGTATAGTTCATGCAACGCAATGCTTGTATGCTTTCCTTAGCATTGCATTATTGCTGAAAACATTTGCAATCTGTGTTTGTAGATTGAGATTGAAACGTGCTTCTGCGGCTATTTGGTAGAATTTGCTTCAGGTCTGAAACCTATTTGTTTATGTTATGGTTATCACAATAGTAATACTACCTACAAACGTTCTGTGGTTTGTTGGTTGTTCTTAGAAATGCAGGCTAAAGAAAATTATGAATGTTTGCAGCATGTTAAATTTTGTTTTTCAGATGTGGATAGATTACACTTTGAAATGGAATCCTGCAGAGTACGGAGGCATCAAAGTGATTCGTATCCCTGCGGAGAAAGTTTGGAAACCTGATATCATCTTGTATAACAAGTATGTGCCCTGCCCTCTTTATTATAGTATCAATGTTGCCAAAACAAATCTTACTCCCACATGTATATGCTACTTGATCTTACTAAACTCAATTACTCTAAAATCCTTTGTAAGCCATATCGTGTAGTTCTCTCAGATATATTACACTGCGGCTACTATCAGTACCTAGGTGCTTTTAAATAGGTATCTCGAATGTTGCATAATATACTGATATGTATTTCTAAATACATAAACATCTCATTCCTAATGGATTTTTCAGTAGGGTGCTTACTAGAACGTTAAATTGTATCTTTGAAGCTTTCAAGAAATGAATCAGAAGCAATTTAAACAAACATAGTACAGACATAAAGCTCTCTAAGCTTACCTGGAGTCGGAGATCGACTTACTTTCAGCGAATTTGGAATAAAGTGCCAGGAAAATGTCTATCTTTTTTATTCGTCTACGTCTTTGTATATAGTACAAAATAACCTAAACTGCTATTCCATTTTTACGAGTTTGTCGATAAAATATTTATTGCGATCTATTGCCCTATTAGAATAAGAAATCAGCGAAAATGACAGTAATATGTTTTGTGAACAAAATTCCTACTGCGGATATATGTACAGTTATATAAAATATTTTTTCGATTACGTTAAAAAGTCAGTTTAGTTCATGCTACTAAACACAAAAACATTATTATGTAGCTTTTAAGACATTGCATCTTAAGACATTGCGAGTTGTAATTCTTTATATAAATATAATACATATTTTCTAGCAAATAGCAAATATAAAATTGTTCTATTCATATACATGAAATCAGAGTTGTTTTAATCATCATAACAGTTTTCTCACGTAAGTATTACAATCTGATTTATAAACTAAGTAGTTTACGGCCTATGATACTTGATAGTAAGAATAACATCAACTTTATATTGTGACTTTGTATTATTTTTTTTGTCCTCAGTGCGGATAGTCAATATAACTTAGCAATTCTGAGCACGAACGTCATCATATCATCGGATGGAAATATTACATGGCTGAGCACTGCAATTTTCAAGTCGTCATGTAGTATCAATGTGGAGTATTTTCCATTTGATGAGCAGAACTGTACGATGAAGTTTGCCAGTTGGACTTATGATGGATTCCAAGTAAGCTTATTTTATCGCTAGTAGTATTTTTTATTTCGGTGGAACAATGGGTTCAAAGTATACTGATGAAGATCCAATTTAAGAGTATCGATTGTCGATTAGCATTTATTTATCTTTCATTTCATCTGATGTAAACAGATAGCGTAAATCCAATATTATTGTTAGTTTGTTCAGTGCAATCTGCTTTTCCTTACGGTAAACAAATGAGTTCGCTAAATTAAACTATTGTTGCCAAACGAGGATTTTAAATCCCCACGTGTAATCTTTATGGCTACTGGGGGGTCTGGTCTTGGCCTGGTGCGATATTTATTGGTCTATAACGAACAAATTGTAACCTAATTCTATTTGCATGGAATGTGAGCATTTATTTCTAGAATCTACTGGAATCCCTTGTGCCTACATCATTTTGACTACATTTAATTCAATTATCCATTTGTAGGAATGATTACACAAATAGAGAACTTCTTTGTATTTAACACGATCCAGGATATCTCGATTAGCTCAATTTAGAAGTAGGCACTAGCATTGCAGGAATTATTTTCAGAGTCATATATACGAATATCTACAAACTTCTGTTAGAACAAAGGAATTTTCACATTTCCAACTGAACTGTAAATAAATAAACCCAAAATTGAAAAAGTTTCTCCTTCGCTACGAGCTATGTATACAATTTCATTACTAACTTCGGAAGAGCAAGTGTCAAAGCAATGTTAAAGAAACTCTGCTCCCCAGTCAGTTCTTTGATATACTTTGTTTTCAACTTTTTCGTCCCATATTTTCATTAACTATCTAGGTATACAAAGAAACAATAATTTTGGGTAGGAAAGTATAATAAATTGGAAGATTCTTCCCGAAGAGGTCACGCGTCACATTCACATAGTGCCAAGTATTGGCGTGTGAATTTCATTTCACTTTGCTCTCAATCTTCTGATATCATGGAAATAATACCTTTGTAGTAGTTGAAAGTGTAACTACGCATTTCAATTTTGAAGAGTGACGGTTCTCAAGTGAAATTCCCAGGAAGGAACACTTGGAAGTTAGCATTTTAGGTTTACGGGTTACCTTGTTTTAGTTTTCTGATGAACAAAGAAGACTCCGAAGGTGTAAGTAAATGTACACGGATAGGTAGAACTTACGTGCCCTGAAGACACACACGAACAATTTTAGTTGCAGAGGCCAGGGAGAATAGAGTGGAATCGAGGACGATCTCTAGGTACCTGGTGTGAACGATGCGGCTTGGTTTGGTTTCGTTTAATATGATAGCAAAAAGGAAAGTGACGAAGTGCAAGGGATAGAAGAAGCGAATGTCTTGTCTTGATTAAATCTCATCCATATCTGTAAGAGATAAATATGTATTTCCCAATTCCCACCGCTCTGCCTATTATACTTTGGAAATTTAGCTTGGAAAGAACCTGGACCTGTCCTTATATATGTATTCTGCGAGGAACAGATACACTTAATAATTGACATATCATGTCCCTTGGAGGAGATAATATATTGCACTCTTATAGGAAACCTCGGCATATCCGTCCTCTTCTTATGTGGCTGACAGATTGGGTTAGAAAAGTGAGGGAAGAGAAGAGACTCTATGAATTTAACATGAGATCTCCATCTCTTTTGCATTATTTATGATGCCAAGAAGTTTCGTCAGGTAGGCACTTACATTCTATAAATATAGTAATTTGTTAGGCACACAAAATGTAGTGATTTCTTTACAGACTCTTCTGTATACACAAACCTACTTTGTTTTATTTTAGATATGCACAAACTACAACTTTTCACAGTACCAATAGTGGGTGGTAGTGTACTATTTGTAGTACTAGTATTGCATCATTCTCATCATTAGCATTTTATTTAACTTCTACTAAAAACAAGTCGCACTAGAGTAGAACGAGACATTACTTGTTCCGACAGTCGGCCACTACTACTAGCTTCATTGAGGGTGGCGACTGGTGAATACTGTTATCATAAATATCAAAGCAAAGCAGTGGACTTGTCTAATGAAATTCAACACGCCTGTCGCCTAGATCCTTTTCCACCTTTCTACAATAGATCTTCTATTTTATACCACTGGTTGACCCGGTGTTAGTTTTTGTACACTGGTGGAAATATCTTGACTATCTAGAATTCTAGAAAGTAAAGCACAGCTAGTATTATCTGTTTGATCAAACATTATGATGAAGAAAACTGAGAAAAGAACAACAATGGTTTCTAAATTCGGAGTGCTGATTTCAGGAGATATGCCAGACACCGACACTGAATTTTGACTATGTAAAGATTATTATGATTGCATATTAATACAGGTCAGTAGAAAATCAATTCCTAATTCAATTACTATTTACACCATACAATTTAGGTTCTCACGATATTTCTCAAAATGTTGTATTTTGGGATTTCTCCACTTCCCAAATTGCCACTTTTTGTCCACAATTCACAACACAACTATTTTATATGATATAAAAAGTTTAGATCATGTTAACGCTAAAATTTCCCTGTTAGAACTGTAGAGTTTAAAGAAATTTCCACCAGCGCAGCGTTCTATAATGTCTCTACAAAGAGTTGTGTGTTGAATATATTTATAATGCGGGCGCTATACTCGACTTTCTACTGTACAGAGCATATAAATACACCTATCATCTAAGATTTTACTTAGGTATTCACTTACTAGACTTTATTTATTATTTATAGTACTAGTTTTTGTACTGTGCAAATGAGGATTTCCTTGGAATCCTGACAACTTTCATCATTGCTAATGGAAAACATTTAATATTATCAGTGTTTGTGCGTCCTACAACGCACAATCTTTGGGTGTTTATTTTTATTTCCATTTCGCTAACTCGCTATTTATCTAATGTTCGCAATGCCCATTAGGTGTAATTACTTATTACTCAGAACTGTGCAGTAATCACCCGTTTTACGTGATGTGATGCATTTAGCCCAAGGTTGAAAAGCCCTCAACCAATCAGACCTTTACTTTTTGTGACTGACCTTTCTGTGTGTTTTTTCTACTCTTTATTAAATCCTGACAGTAAACTCCCTTTATTTTCACTATCGCTTCTACTTTAAGATATCTGTGTGGATAGTGGTTTAGAAAAATAACACATGCTTCAGTTACGATCTTGCATTGCTGTGTTGACTTATCATATTTCATTTCTTCTCATCCTCATAGTTGATGGCATGACGGCTGTCGCCTTGTCAAAAAAACACATTCTCTGAAGAATGATATACTCAGGCACCTAGAAAGAATGTCAGTTGTCATTTTTTTCCTTCCCACTGCTGTTAGTTACTAGTAGCATAGTTCTCATTTTCCCCATGAAATGATATATTGCAACTTCACATACAATAAGCACTAACAACGACAGTGCAAATATTTTTGTGACATTGAGTTTGTTGGAGTATTTCCTTGTATTATTTTCGCTAATGACAATGACTAATGACTGCAGCAATAATACAATAATTGTAATTTTGTTAAGAAGTTGACAAAAGCAGTAGGTATTGGTGCATCATGATAAGTTGTGAATAAACAACACAAAGATCTTTTGCAACACACTCTTACGTCAAGACTCTTGATTTATGTATCAGATTGATATTGTTTTCTAGATCCAGGAAGAACTTATCGTTTTTTTACATTGTTCCTTAGTAAATCAAAAATGACAATAGCACAGTCTGACATAAACTGGATCTATTGCGAAGGTATACTGTAGAAAGCATTCTAGCTTTCTCCAGTGGTATCAACTTGAATTTTTGGTTGATTGTATCTATGAGCCATCCCAGGGCTGTAAAGGTCAGTTTTGCTGGAGAGAAAAAGTGGAACAAATGTTTCCTTGGGATATTATTGCTGTGCTTTGCACTAGATGTGGATGTGGGATTAACGGTTATGCTATACATACATTCTGGTCTAAACAGCAATAAGCAATGTATGTTTTTATGATTACTTTTATTATAGGGCAAATTAGATTGCATTGGAGACGCCTTGAAATAAAAATGTTGCCTTTGAAAAAAGTTTTATTAAAACGGTAGAGAGTAAGGAGGCATTTGTGAGAGTTTGGCCCCTCGTTTTTTAGGAGAAAGCCGAGGACGAAGATTAAGTATTGTTACATATAGAGGTTGGCGGTTTCATTGAGGAATAGTCGTAGCTCCATTACATGACGACAAGAAAAAGTTTTGCTCCTTTCTCCTCCTCCTTTTTAAATGGTAGTATTGGAAGAATGTATTCCCACTTGCACGATAAAGTCAACGCAACGATACAAAGTCAAACAAGTTGAGGGTTGACTTCTCTGTCCGACCGACTCGCCGTATCCAGTACAATTCTATACACTCAAAGTCTGTCCAAATCCAAATGGATCCTATAGTCAAACAGGAGGGATAGGCAA
Source organism: Tomocerus maximus (assembly GCA_019776445.1). Lineage (NCBI taxonomy): Eukaryota > Metazoa > Arthropoda > Collembola > Entomobryomorpha > Tomoceridae > Tomocerus > Tomocerus maximus. The sequence continues at coordinate 4,921 of JABASH010004827.1, read as the reverse complement.
CCAACTCTTTTAGGTATTGTTAGCTCAGTAGCTCAGACGTTGGCTCTTTTAAGTATCATTTCACAGACTACGTGCTTCGCAGCACTACTCCCCAATAAGACAAAATAAAACCATGCCAAACCTTTTTTGCGTCTTTACTCCCAGACTTCTTCTTCAGCTCTTCTGCTCCCCATTCCTAATTGATAAAAAATTAGGAAAACAAACTGTCCTATTTGTTTTACATTTACAGGGGATCCTGTAGTCGATTCTTCTAAATCTCAACCAATAAATGTCAAGAAGAATACACAACTATTTATTCCAATCTTCCACAATTTTAGGTTGACCTCTTTTCTGAAAGTAGGCCTTTGTGGTTATTCTCCTTGGAGTCATTAAATGGAAATTGCTGAAATAATCCCGGAAGTCTCAGCTTATAGTATTGTAACAACATTTTGAATTGGTGTGCGTTTGGAGAAAACAATCCTTTTTGTCAATCCTGTATGCTGGAACGTATGATATAAGGAATGATGAAAGAAAGGAGCTTTTTTCTAAATGTATGCGACTTATTTCCGGTAATCTTACAAAAGCAGTAGCGAACCGTGCAGCGTGATGTTGGTTATTGTTTTGAATTGTCTTGAGTGCATTTTGCATTTCTATGACTAATGTTTATTAGGGTTCTTACTCCTAAGTAGCATACATGTTTGCAATGGTTATGAATGTGGATGTGGGTGACTGTTGTGTTCTATAATTTTATCCTCGATATTTCTGCAATGATTATTACTGGAGAAGTAAACCATTTCACTCTATTTTCCCTGTCTTTTTCATTACATCTCTTTAGCAAAAAAGAAAGTCATCTTTCGAATCGTATTCATTTTACTTATTTACATTCTTTTGTGTGATTGCGTGTAACTTTTAAGACGAATAAATAATTCCTTGCAAGAATAGTGTGATGTCAAAAGAACATTTTCTATTCTTGGCAACCAACGCAATCTACTCTAGTTTCGTACTTGAACACACAGACAATTTACTGTCCCTGTAGGGTTGTGAGTTCAAGTATTCCGAATTTGTTCAGATATTGAGAGTTACAGTTGAGTTGGGGTTACATTGTTACAGGTGACCTCTTCTATTCACTGTTCGCATACCAATAAAGGAATGGTTTGTCGGCATACCTTATAGTACATGACAAATACCATGTTGACATGCTACTCCAAGAAACTTTCGCTAGTATTTAGCTTTTTTAAGGAAAGGTAGTTTTTATCGTAAATGTAGTCGAGTGACGAAAGCTGCCGGCATCTGGGTGGACACGTCTTGTCGACTGATTTCAAACGCGAGGAAGTTAGGTAGATCTTAAGGAGGAAAAACGAGGATTGTACTTAAAATTCTGGACACAATTGCTTCTAATTTCTTTTTTGTAGAACAAGGTACAGAAAAGTCTTTATTTTACGTGAATTTCATTTCTTTGCCTCGCTGGTATTGTACAATTCTATTGCGTCGCGAATCAGAATATTTCCCTCTAGTATCGTATTATTATTAATAGTCTGTTCTGTATGCTTTCATGTTTGTCATATTGTAATGTATTAAACCGTCAATCTATGTCAGACTACATTTGCTCCAACCTGAAACATCTGTCTTTACTACCAGGTCTTTGTCTCAAGGTTGGAAGGGATTATACAGTTTATATAGTTTTGAATTCATGCAGTAAGAGGCTTAGAATTTTAGTAAAACAATACTTACGTATGTAAAATTAAAGAACTATGGTAAGCGTGTTGTTTTATGTCAGTTTGCCCCCTGGAAGTTTCTCTTTTACTACCAGACTCACAGTATTATGGATTATGATATGTTTTGCAACTAACATCCATGTATATCTTTAATGGAACTGTCGTCCAGTATTTTTGGAAGTTTAACCGGAAGAGCCTTATACTTAAAATCTTAAAATGAGAATTTACAGATACTATCATCATATCTACATAAGTATGATATTTTACATATTAGTGCTTAATGCTTCATTCTGTAGATTATAAATACAGTATAGTCCTTGTGGAAATGTAAGTATGATTGAATGCCCAGAAAACTTAATGTAAGTATGCTATCAGCAAAGTAATATCTACTTATTTACTTAGTAGGGGCTAATTTATATCAATTAGGTATAGCTTGAAGGCAAATATAGAATGTGAAGCAGATGTTGAGGCCATTGTAACGCCCATGGTACATTGTTACTTTTGATAAGAGTTGGAGATAATAAGTAAGACAAAAATGCATTTCGAAAATAGAATAACTTTTTCCAGATACGTGTAGGCGCACGTTAAGTGAAAGTGTCCTTATAATCATAATTAAACCAAGACAGGAGAACACAAGGCTTTGAATACTAAATCCTATTTCTCTGATGAAAAGTGGACGGTTTATTGTTATTTTTCGACTAATTGCGATAATGAAGTATATACTTATATATACACTTATATGTTACTAAAATAATTATCATACCATTTTGGCAACGTCACATATTTGTGAAAACGTATTACGACTAGTAGAAAGTTGAAATACGACATTGCAATTGGTGAGAACAGTCTCAATAGAAATATTTGCTAATTATTGTTTCAGGAGAGAAAGTCTACAATTAATAGAACGTGTCTTGAATTGTTTGAATAGGTGAATCTTGTAATCGGGACCGATGAGGGAGATTTGTCAAATTATGTTCAAAACGGAGAATGGGATTTGATACGTATGCAAGTGAATCGGCATGTCGTTTATTACTCTTGCTGCACAGAGCCATATCCTGACATTACGTATACAATAGTTCTGAGAAGGCGACCGCTTTTCTACGGTGAGTTTCTGAGCATTGCAAAATGATTTAGTGTATTTAACTTATGCGAGAACAGTATAAGTATTTGTACCAGTACCTAATGTTCGAGGAAAGATAAGATATTTTAATATAAATGTACATGTACCACTATCTAATCAGAAGATGAAGGAAGCACTTGTGCCGAGGTTCATGAGAAAGTTCTTAAGACTTGATGGTATTCCTATAATAGGAAAGTGATTATTTTGTTCCAGTGTTCAATTTGATTCTTCCTTGTGTGCTAATATCTGGACTGGCCCTATTGAGTTTCTATATGCCGTCAGATTCTGGAGAGAAAGTAACCTTGGGCATCACAACTCTCCTCTCAATGACAGTGTTCCTCATGGTAATTGGTGAAAGTATGCCACCGACTTCGGAGAAACTCCCACTTATCGGTAAGTGTTGTTTATTATTAACCTCTGAGGCATTTGTCTTAATGAATGTTGACTATATTGCTATATACCATTGGTATGTGTATAATACCCGGTAAAGTTCAGGCCTTAGTACTTGGAACAAGTGGGAAACAAATAAAAGCGAACTCCTCTAAGCGTCGTTTGATTGATATCCATTAACAATTGGTTGACGATGAACTTCTAGTGCTTTCACTGCAGTCACCGTTACTTCTATTTATCCAATTGATATNTATTAATTTCAAAGGAAACCAGGCATAACATTCAATTTGCAATACAATGGAAATAAAGCACCAAGTCTGTCTTTCTCTTCAGTACTAAAGAAATAGGAGAAATAATGAAAAATTACAGTGTGAACACAAACACATAAGGCCGTAAAGAAAGTTGCATTTGAAATTGAAATTCTAGAGTCAAGCAGATGCACGTGTTTCTTTACAATGTGTAATCTTTACTACATGCGTCGCCCATTCTGCGAATTCGTGAACTGATTACAAATATGAATATGTTGCCTGTCGGCAGTCCTTTCTATTTATTATATTATATCTGCAATGCCTAGACGAAATCTAATTCAGATTCAATATTTGTTCCTTCCTAGTGTACGATTCGCTAGAGAAAGCAGTGAACCAAACTAATTGAGCCGAAAACTATTCTTGTTCTATATTTCACTTTCCCCCCACTTTCACCAACATATGCATTTTATAAGTTTATTAGGTACACACCGCTACTGTACAGAGTTACCGACACTTAAGATACGTTAGCGGCAATATGGCCAATCAGGCGTTATAAGAAAATGCTTTAGAATAAGAAAGTTTTTATTGGTCCATAAAAACATTATTTGCCCTACCATATTTTTTCATCCCAAGACATTCATAAGTTGAAGTGTATAATTGGAAAAATTTAATAAGAATGAATTTTTTGCAAACTTCTTCTCAAAAACCTTTACAATCTTTGCAAAAATTTCGCTAAGGGCCTATGCTTGATTCTCCTTATTGTCGCTAACATGTAGAAATACAATGTAGGGAAAAGTTGTGATAAGTTGTACAATTATTTTGGAAGTTGCTTTTTATTCTAAAGTTCGGATATAGTATGTATAGTTCTTCTAGTCAGATGATTCCTTTGACAAGTTGTGGCAGTCTTATTGATGCACGGTTACATTTAGTGACTTTGTGGCGTAAGTGAATTCAAGTATTGCAAAATACAGATAAGAAAGATTCCTTGTTAAAATGCAGGAATATTTTTAAGGCAACTTTCAATGTTCAGTCTTACAGATGTAGTAATAGTTTTTCTGTTCAGAATTCGGCAAGCTATATGTATTAATATAAATAGATCTCACCTTTACTTTTGTTGAATATCTGAAAGACATTTGGAATGGAGAAACGCTGTTGATTTTCTCACAACAGACTATGTTCACCAGAGCATAGTCTAATAGGAATTTTCTTGCAAAGGTGGTGGATTGATGTGGTAGTAAGTCTATTTGATGGATTTACATTCTTTTTGATACCAAGTTTACTCGAATGCACTACTATTACTATCTAGTACCTGCCTGATCCACATTTTCTTTCATTTATGTCGTACATACACCTATAAACACTTAAACTACGCGTATTTATATAAGTTGTTTTGTACTTGCGGGCATCCGAGCGCAGCCAACACAAAACAGTTCTGGAATCTGACCAAAATTGACAACGGTCAATCTCTA
>JABASH010004826.1:0-13238 GCA_019776445.1 Tomocerus maximus | reverse complement strand
ATACAAAATTTCATTCAAGTGGAAGAATCGATTAAGTGGTTTTCTAAATATTAACTTTTAAAATATAATTAAATTTCCTTTTCACTTTACTAACTGACGTTTAAATATTATTATTATCTCGGATAAAGTCTGCCTTAGTCTTCCCCTTTTCAGCACGCTTAAAGGTACTGATCAGTATATACCTACTGTACGTGTAGGGCTTTGTTCTTTTTAAGAAAGTATAAGTAAAGATTCAGTTTATTTCAGTGACCCACTTAAAAACAGTTACAAGAACATTATTTTCTGTTAAGAAAGGAAAATAATCTTTATTTTATTGGATGAGAGGGACTGAACAGTATTAAGTGCGCGTAAGGCATTAATAACGATGTTGGATTAGTTTATGCGTATCCATGCCCGGCGCGAGGCCCTCTAAGCGCGAGGCCCTGGGCAGCTGCCCAGTTCGCCCATTGGGCGCGCCGGCACTGTCACTCCCTACCGATTTAATTTTATTTCTCAATTTTGTCTCACATCGCATACATGAATTTAGTGAAGGAAATAAAGTCCAACAAGCCCTCGGCCCTCATGGTAGCTATTTATTTACCTATATCAATAAGTATTATGGTTTTGTTATGTATATCGTCCATAATAAATTGCCCTGATAAAAAAGTCTAGTGATCGTAAAAAATTAAAGATTCCGACACAATAAAAGTAAATTTTTAATTAAGTTTTGCTGCGTAGTAACCTACGCAGCAAAAGTACCTACGCTTATTAATTCTTGCTTAATTTCTATAAATGCCTACTATAGTTTGAGTTCCCTCATGGAATGCAATGACACCGAAGTCTAGGAAATAGGAATGAGTATTAATTTACAGTGGCATAATAATGTTATTATTCATGTTGTATGTAAAAAGCTCCTGTTATAGGCAACAAAAGACGCTTTGAGTTGAAAAGAGAACTATATCTATCTGCTTCACGAAAAGCGAGTAGGGATAGCCTGGAAAATCAATTTCACGTGTTTAACTCAGGTAGTGGAAGGAAAATCGATTAAACATTAAACCATTAACGTAATACTAGTACCGAATGTACATGTACTATTATGTATGTCTCTTTAATTTACCATTAACATTCTCAATGGTCAAGTGCATGCACGTAATGCAAATTAATTTTTAATACCACCACCTTTTCTTAGCTCATGTAAGAAATTTATTTTTACATATATATTGTTTTAACGGCTACGATTTTGGATACCCTTCTGTATTTCTTCAAGCATCCTCTGAGAAATTTGATAGTTAAACTGCGTTAACAGATTAACTTGTCCACTTTATATTTACTTGCAATTTTAATTTTGACTGAAAAATGCGCGTACAAAAATAAACTACATATAAGCAATCCGTGCCAACAAACATTTCAAAATTATTTATATTTGTTTCCCATCCGTCAATAACAAGTATTGTATGATCAAAACAAAAAAGGTCTGAGAGAGCTCAAAAATTAAACTAAAAACTTTATTTGTTGATTACCATGCAATAGCATCTCTACTGTTACGTTGTACATAAATAGTAATATAAATTTGAAAGTTTAATTGGACAAGTTTAATTTAGCGTCCATGTGAATCGAATCCATGTATTAAATTTGCAACGCTTAGCAATCCAAGAAAGGTATACAATGTTGGTAAAAATGTAGGTTTCGTATGCTTATGTATAAACTTATACAAACTGCATGAGAAACCAGACTAGCTTTCTCGATTGCCAATAGGCAAGCTTATGACACGCACTAATATTCTGGTGTCTACATTTATTAGCCTGGAAAAATATTGACCCAATAGCACGAAATGCGTGAAGCTTGTGCGTGGTGAATTATTTATGGAACCAATAAATGACAATTAACGCTTGCTGTTGTGGTTGTGTTGCTTTTGCTGACCTGTAAAATAATTTATGTTGCAATGAACAATCTTTTTTAATAAATGGTAATTATGGTATCAATATTAAATTTACCAAATTAAACAACAAGTAATTTATTATATTGTATATCGTATTAATTGTAGACCTGTCCAAATTCAGGCCATCTCGTATATTCTAACAACATCATTACAAAACCGATATTTAATGAGCATTCCTACCCAGTTATTCACTTCGTCCCACGAAATATTCAACTGAAAAGTCTCCGCCATGTATTGAAGCATTTGTCTTAGTGATTTTATTGCACAATACATTTCCATGCAATGATGCACGGGGCATAGAAAACCAAAAGCCACTTAATGTCATTCTTTTTTTATAACAAATAGTAGCAAACGAGTCTTAAAAAAGAAATATTTAATCGCCGTTTTATGAAGACAATTTAATTAATGATATGCTACTGCTAGTTACTTTCTTCGTTTGCTTATCATTTATGGATAAAACAAAAGAGAAAAAGCTTCAATTTTTTAAAACGCTTACTATTTATTTTGTAAAAAAGGTTTTTTCTTTGTACGGGAATAACATCAAATGTAATATTTCTTTTTGCTGTATTCAGATGCATAAAACGAAATCAGTTGAGGTAATTCAGAAAGTTGGCGACGAAGAAAGAGACAAAGAGCTTGTTGAAGAGAGACTTCGGGTGAAAAAGTTGGAACTGGAATTGGAATCAGCAACGCAAATGCTGGAAGAAGTTAAATGGGTACAAGTGCATTATGAAAACCGAATGCAGCTTCAAGAGCTTAAAATTGAAGAATTGCAGGTTAATTGTTTTAAGAATTTTATTCATTTTATTGTACAACATTAAATTTCGGGATCTTTAGGTTAATGACCTGATAAATTAGTCAAATATAGCAAAAAGAGTGTTTAATCTGAAAATCTAACAATAAAGTTTTACTTAATTAAGTTGTATTGTATGCATGACAATATCTGTATTATATTGGGACGTCTAATCGGTATTCTTCACGGGAAGACCAAATTCAATTTGAACGTTTTTATATTTTGATGCTAAAGTTACCATCATCTGTATTAGTATACTATTCCAGAGCAGTGGCACGAAAAGAGCTGAAAGTAAATGAAGAATAGGAAGTACGTCAGTGTTAATATCAGTCAGAGATATCGTGGCTGGGTGTCAGATGCCCTTTGGCCGTTTTGTGTCTCAGTCCTATCAATCAGCGTTAAAAACTATTCTAATTTAGACAGAGGATATTTGTTAGGAAACTGTTAGTGTTCTTTCACCGCCTCTACTCAATTGAGAAAGTTCTCTTTTTGCATGTTTTACTTTCTCCGTGAAGAAAGTTGACAGAACCCAATCAATGCCGGGCGGAACTGAACTTTGCCGGACAATGATTCCAGTTTCTACATGAATAGTCGATAAACCGATAGGTATAGTTCGACCATGACACTCCAACTCCGATATACTTATTTTGAATAACATTTGCAGAGTATTCACTACATAAGAGTCCATCCTCAGATAAAGTTTCTCCAATTTATTTGGGAAAAAATCACCCGGGAGACATTGTTAAGCTGCATGCTTTCTAGCACAATAGATGCAAGAAGTCTGCGGTATGATAAATCAGTTCAGTTCAGGTCAGTCCACTTTCTACAAATACATGTTTGTCATGCACACCATCCGTTCCTTTAATATGGATTGTAACTACACGTTATCTAATCCAAGCTACAGACCGGAAAAGAAGACATTTTATCAGAAAATATCGACTTAACAAATCGGAGTGAAATTGCCAGTCAGTCTCCATGCATTGCAGTGACAAAATGTGTTTGATTATATATTTGCTATGCAAATGAATAATGCAAGAACTTTACTCCATTATCAGATTATCGGGGCCGGATATAACAAACTACTGTAACTGTAACAGCAAAGTACTCATGACTTTCTGTTATGGGTCGGTTCTAATAAAAGATCATTATCGACGTCTACTTGCCTTGTTAGCAAATTGTTTGATCAAAGCATTTAGCTGTTAATTAAACTACCTTGTATTTAGAATTGGTAGAAATACCTACTTTTCCATTTAGCTCCATTATTTCATATTCTCATTCGAATTTGACACTTTTTTAAGGTATGTGAAAACCTATTTAGTAGGTGCCTGCCTATAAATGACGTAACTCGATTCGGTGTGACGTTTCATTATTTATTAATATTTTTGATAATATTTTCCAAAACATGACAGAAATCTTCCCTTCATTAAGTACGGGTAGTTAAATTTACGCATTCATTAAAATATAATTATCTGTATAATAAAATGGAGCAAATTCATTTTATAGTTTTCATTTTTATTAATGTTATTCAAAGCGTGCAGTAAAAAAATGCAGTTCTTATTTTCTTGTTATGATATTCTTGACATTTTTTATTCACAATAGATTTGCATAGAACTTAGGCCTCAAGGGAAATTTGAAAACCCTTCAAAGGTCATAACATAATGTATCAATTATCTGACGAACAGGAACATATAATAGTTTACCAAACATTCTCAAATAACACATTCGAAGTGCATTTTGTAAAACATTGAAAACCGAAAAATGAATACCTCATACCCTATAATCTGGACTTCTTAAATAAGTACAATTCAAACATGGCATTTGTTATATCGCAAAAACAATAGTATATTATTATTTAAATATGTAGAAATTTTTCTAAAAAACTGACTTTTTTTTAAAAAAATAGAGAATTGTTTGCTCGCTTTATGGGGCATGTTCAATTTTGCTCGAATTGTGTAAAGTATAGCGTCAGGCAGTATCAGAATCAGAGTGTCACATATTATATGCTAGCTAAACTATAACTTTCTCCAGACTGGTAGTTCAAATGAACAGAATGTGAGGACTAATATTTTTCTATATTAACTGATTTGCCCTTCGTCACCTCATGGCCAGATTAAATTGAGGAATACCATAATATGAAATGTTATGTCATGAATAGCATTTTGAATACCATAGTAAACGTTCGAAGAAAGCATGAAATTCTTAGTCCTGTATGTAATACGTAATGTAAGGTAGCGTTCGACATAATTACGATGTAATTACGTTTGGTCAATTCTAACTTTTACTCGTGAGTCTGTAAAAGTCCTGAATTGAAAAATAAATATTAATTCTATTTGCATTTCCAGAAGCAGCTGTTTGACCTGAAAACTACAGAACTGGAGGTTATTCAATTCCAGGTGCGGTGCGAGTATTTTATCTAATAATACATGCATGTCTTGCCTATCTATCACCGAGTAACTATTTGTCCCATATAATTTCATGGCCACAGCACATAAAGCACCTATACAGTCAGTTGTCTCAAAGTTTCAGTTTAACACAGTTTTTCATGTATTAGCTTGTTATATAAATAAAAGTAATCAGTCAGTCGGTCGCCTTCTTATTTTTATGCCGTGAAGGTTATTGTGCAGTCGCACAGTAGAATCAAGCACTCCAGAGAGTTTTGTAAACGTATTTAATTATTTAATGAAGTATGTCAGTCAGCCCTAACCTAATGGTCATATATTAATTTCGAATTGTCATAAAATTTCCATAATTCAAGCGTAAGTTAAACTGCATTAGGCAAGGCACTTGGATATCATTAATCTTTAATTAATATAACATAAAACTGCAGAATACCTACTTATGTGTATCTTAGTTGGCAAATTATACAAGTTAGTTAATGCATGTAAAATATAATGCATGGATGGTACTCGATACGGCAGAGGTAATGAATATGTAAGAAAGAATTTTTGTATTTGTAGATGTTATGATTTGTTGGTTGTGGAGACAATAACTATTTCCGTTCGTGATACCAAATAAGTTCTGAACGACATATCTTGCATTGCATGTGCTGTAGATTTCAGTCAGAAATTAGATTGCCCCAGCCGCCGTATAGACAGAGAGTGGCACATTTTTTGCATTTTACAACAGAAACGCATTGAACGGTTGGGTAGTTCACTGGCAATGTGCGTTACGCAAACTCTGGTATATTTTATGTTTTTATGATCGATCGGATCAGAATTTCTATGTACTTACTAGATTGCTCGATGCTATTTGGCCATAAAAACCCGTTAAGGAAGAATACAAGGTCCTATAATACAAGTATATTATATCTGCTTAGCACTCACTGAAAGCACAGCCCAATTGAAGAATTCATCTTGAAGCAACAATGTTAACAAAATTATGTACAAATGCGAGGCACTATTTAATTTAATCCTTGTTTTAAGACTTTTTAATTTACAATTTAATTCTGATAATTTTGAAACTATTTATCATTTGCCATCATCTGCATTTGCCATCATATCATTTGTCATTTGAAGTGTAACTATAGTCCTTTTTTATTAGACAATTTTTTCAAAAAAGTTATCTGGAACGGTTGACCACATGCATAGGCTAATGGGTACTCATATTGTAATTAGCCTGAAATTCATGGTAACCAACTTACAACTTACGAAACCATATTGACAAATAACATGGAACCTAAAAAATTGTCTCACATAAAACAGACTGTAAATGTTCTGCTTTCCAGTTATCATTTTTTTCAGGTAGTTTTACATGTATAATTGCTTTTAATGTCAGTTGTTACCTGCAGAAGAAGTAGTATAAGACAATTATGGATATTCTTGTCAGATAAATAGATAAAACTAAGCAAATGACTGAAGAATTTGAAAAGAAAAGAAGGGATATTTTAGCTCAACCATTCATTGCTTATTTTCAGTACACTACCTACACCTTAACTACATGCCTATAGTCGAAAGTCCATCCACACCATGTATAATAATGTAGCAGTTTAGCGATTCAAAACGGTTTTGATCGATTTCTTCGATTTCTGTATGAAAGTATATCGATTGAAAGAGTTTGTCATTTATTCATCGTCATTTTAACTCCAGAGTGTCTAGAGCAAGTTCAGTTCCTCTGAACAAATCAAAGAACTGCTGAACATTTCATGGTCGACCGGCAAGAATTTCAACAGGAAATTCTCCACAGTTTTCTTCTCCAGGGAAATGTAAGAGTATGGACAAAAGTCCAGCTCAAATAACTCACGGGTGGAGGACAGGACAATGATGTGCATATTAATGCAGTAGGTATGGGCAGTGGGAGAGATATTATCTATCCTTTATCATGATTATGTAATGACAATGGATATAACACGAAAGTTCTAAAGCTCGAGTAATTTCTAGCCATTTTCTATCACTACTCGACTATCGAGGAATCTTATTCTGATTTGCTTAGATTAGGACTTATTAGTTAGGAATAAGGAAACGAATGAACTATGTATGTCCTTTCTCCATCCATTGTATGTATAATTTTCTTTTTTGGAAGAGAATGCCAGGGCAGGTTGGATAATGTCTTTAAAATTGTACTACCGCAATCGGAGTGTAACAAGGTAACCTAAACCCTTTTCCCTTAGCCCAGTGCCGTACTCTACCTTAATCTAAATAGTATACGTCTAATGTTCTAAAACTCCATTGCTATCTAAATAAATACTGGAATTAACGTGGCACATTATATTTGGCAGAGCAATGGAAGACAACTGTTATTTAGTTTCAGCTAGTCCAACATTAAAAGGGTTCAGAAAAATATTCATGGTCAACAACTCATGAAAGTCCTTGTCACGACAAAGTCAAAGTCAATAAAATTCTAAATCTAATAGCCTGCACTTATGTGACAATGTAGTTTTTACCTGTCCAAAGTTTTTATCACTGAAATGTTTTTAAATTGTCATTATTTAAAACTTAAGCATTTAGTATTAATTGAACTCTGTTACTTAATTCATTACTACTTTCACTGCTGAGGGCACGCAGGTGCCTTGACATTTGTAATTTTAGTAATCTTGTAATTAAACTGGCGTTTCAAACAGTCTATGATGTATGCTATGATAATGATTTGATCTTTATAAATGTTTCCAGATACCCCAAATACAATGCCAAGTTTCTAAACCTTCATTCGCAAAAGAATATCAACCAATAAGGTACTAACATCCGATATATCATTATATTGCACAGAAATATAAGCAGTGACAGGAAGCAAATATATTTGTTGTCCGCAGTTTGACGAAGCTCAGTTTGGGAAAACAATTTATATTTTTGAAAATTCGACACGAAAATTAAAAAGTTTCAATTATAAGCAAGACAAATGCTTCACATACCATACACTATTATGTTCCTGTCGGAACACAAGTAAATAAAAACAGATCTGAATTCCATTGTCATCTGCGTATCAAAGTATTAATATTTAACAAAATTTTGCCAATACCAAACTGACAGTTTTTACACCCATTCAAATGTAGTGATACAGTATAAAAGTTCAATGAAAAGAATATTCTAATTAATTAATAAAAATTGTGAACATTAATTAATAAAAATTAAAAAACCCATAATTTGCTCTAACGCTCAACGAACTCACAATATTACATAATAATCTGGAATTTCAAAGTCTGCCAATTTTCTATTTTCGTTAGATGAAATGTCATTTAAATTTTCGCCAAATATGCTATTCTGTCCCTTTAACACACACGTTCGTCAAATAGATTTCTGAGGTCCTGAAAATGTATAGGTTGCTTTAATTGACATAAAATGTTGGATGGGTTTAAATTAATGAAAGCATTTTAAATCTAGACAAAGAAGTTCCTCAATAACAGGATATAGAGATCGAGATAATGTGCAACGACGGGGTTCTCATTCACTTTTACCAGACAATTACAAAGAGACTGTAGCTACATTGCCACCGATTCAAGGTCCTTCTGCTGGCATCGTAACCAACACAAATACCAATAACTGTATCAATACAAATTCATCGGTTTCTTCGATGAAACTTGTGAAAACTCGAATAAATCGAATGGGGAATTTGGGAGAAGGTGTGATGACTTCTTCTGCCGAGTCTCCAACTTCATCAACCACAACTAACACAACAGCAACTGCCGTTGTGGCAACGTCTAGCTCTAAAAAGAAATAACGCAATTACAATCACTGTTTAGGAAAACTGTTTATTGAATGCTTAGTGTCGAAGAAAACATTTTATAATGATATACTTATAACCCATAACTATTGTACTACACTTTCTGTATCAAATAACTTTACATTTTAGTGATTTGCAGTAATTAAAAATACAATGAGCATTGCATTATATACATTCATCAACTTTATTATTGAATAAAGCAATAACATGGTTAATTACACAATAAGAAATTTTGTATAATATTTATTTTCTATTTATTTCAATTCTAGACACGACATGATAGGGGCAGCATATATTGTATTATAAAGGTATTTCTTCCCAGAAATTATATATTGAAAAGATATAGAAATCTACTAGTTATCTTAGAATGAGAATCGAGGAATATAAAAATGCGTTGGGATAGACTGTACCCACCTCCTGGTGGGGACAGTCCAAGAAAGACAAATCCAATTATAGAAAAACAACTTTAGAAAAGTAACATGAATAATTTTTTCGTTTTGTAAGACCATGTGATGGGCTCAATGGATCTAGTTATTAGGCGGGGCGACGCTGACCCTAAAGGGAATAAGAATCGTTCATTAAAAACTAATACTTATATTCAATCCATAACTAACCTAAATAATTCATACAATTAACAATAAATCTTTACTTGTCATGAATCTGTCGCAACACTGCGAAGCTGCCTTCATACCGACGTTCGTTATAGGCTCCTGCTTCTCTCCAACGCTGTCGGATCAAATTCCACCTGTCCAAATGATTTTGAAACAGCAAGGCAGGAGAAGGGGCAGCATCGTCAGACTATTCACAACAAATGACTTATAAAACGAGTTTTACATGACATATGGATAATGCATTGAAAAATATAAGGTAGCCCACATAATTAATGTCGAATTCTTCGTCCATTCGAGGAAGTGGCGGAGGTACGCGGATGCACATCTGATTCCCATATTCGTCGTAAGGTAAGATATCAGGTGGGGGCAAACGGTAGAACTCGTCAGTGTCACCGCGGTAGTCATTGGAAGCTTCCGAGTCGTTATCTTCTTCTGTCCGCCTAATATTGACATTAGGCTTATTTTCAATCCAAGCTCTGCAAATCGGATACAATGGCGTATTTTCATCAAATTGAGCCAGATCCACTCCTCTGTCAAAAAGCTTCATCATAAATGTCTGCTGTTGTTTCGGTGGATCTGTGAATGAATCCGTCTTGATTCGTTTCTTGGGAGGAGGAAACCGGAAGCTCATTCGATTGTAACCCTGGCCCGACCTATTCATTGCACCAATAAACAAAATATAAGCTACTGCACTGTTATTACTATGCCTTCCATTTTCCTAACACCAACTAAAATTTTCACTTATATTTATATCGGTACATGCGATTTTCTTCGTTGTCACTGTCGCTCGTTTCTTCTTGCATAAAGCTGTCTTGGACCATATGCTTTAACACGTTTTTGAATCGATTCCGAGCCATTTTGACATTCATGTCCTCTAAAAAATCCAATTACACAGAAAAATATTACTAAAATTGTCAAAAGCATATACCTATATGCATATATTAAGGAAAAATTACCTCCGCGATCTTTCTTCCCTTTAGATTCCATTTTTCTTTTAGAATACGAAACTTCCTCACTTCAAAAAGATATCCAGTTGATTCCTATAAACACATAATTAGTATAAGCTAAACCATTATTTTTCCAGAATTATTTCCTTTCCTCTTACATTCCTAAAATAGCAAAAATAGCGTTACGCCACGGCAGAGTTCGCTCGGGAATACAATACCTAGGCTAAAAAACTTACCGATGTCTCAATTTTTTCTTTTAGTTTGAGTCGTCGCAACGGAATGGTTTTAGTCTAAGCTGTTTTCGGCAGTGTGCGGCCTCCCGTGGGAGAAATGGTTTTTTCAAATTGAAATTAAACAGAAACCTGTACGAGAAAAATTAATGTGACACATTAAATCTGATTCAAATTGATGGGTTAATATTACTCCCACTTCATTTTCTTTAATAGTTCACGTTTTCTCAATTTCCCACAGGTGGAAATTAAGCCCAAAAGGTGGGAGAAGACGTACCCCTTGATTTTTGTTCGGACAGTCGGGTATTTCCGTTGAACAATGGTTTTTTGTTTCAATTTATCAAACCAGCTGTTCCTTAACAGAGAGAGAGAGAAGTGCTAGAGGGAGAAGTGTTGAAATATGTAAAACAACAGCGACAGTGAACAAAACACGTCGCAAATCTTTCAATTCTACCGTTGCGTTGAACGACTTTATAGGATTGCCTGACCTGTGTGTCTGTCTGTTCGGTGGTCGTGTTTCTACGAATGATTTCGGATATCTGAGATTGTATTCGTATTTCTACGAGTACTTTCTCGTATATCCGAGATTGTATTCGTATTTCTACGAATGCATTCGTGTTTCTACGAATTGCATTCGTGTTTCTACGAATGCATTCGTGTTTCTACGAATGCATTCGTGTTTCTACGAATCTTCAAATGTTTTTTAGTGTCTTTAAATATACTCGTCCTTTTCAAATTTTCTTAAGGCTTCTTTGATTTTTTTCAAATTTCTTTGTATGTATTCGACGTTTTTCTGAATATTTTTTACCTAAGCTTTTTTACACCATTTCCAATGGTCTACTTATTTTACCATGGTTTACAAATCCCAAACGTCATTTAAGAAAAAGTAGTCTTCGGAAAATCGTTGTTATAACTTCGTTTTGCGAATCGTAAAAGATCGTGGTGCACAATTGCCATATCTGGAAACGTTATCAAACAGGTGACAGGGCAACTTTTTGTTGCTTAGATATGGCAAGTAAAGTTATTGACACTTGTTAGGGAAATCCCTACTATTTTCCATGTTACACTCCGGGCGTTCTTACCCAAACTCGAAACTCCGAAAGTGTAAATTACAAAAATAATATCTCTAAACACTGTGCACTAGTAATTGTAAATAGATATTTATGCCCTTTCTCAACAATAAATACTGAAAAAACTTGATTTTTATAACAATAACTATGCGTATATTATTTAACAAATATAGACTTACCCACCTATAAATATAGACTATAGTGTGTTTTGTCTTAAACGCCACAGCATTCGATTTAAAGAGTTGATTGGAACTAGTGATGATGGTACGAATAAAAATCCGGAGAAATAGTGTAAAACCAACTAAAAGAAGAAATTAATAGTAGTAAACAATTTTTAAGAGAAGAGTTTGGTCTGTTCTGTGTCCCGCATTCAAAACACAGACGCGTCTGCTTTCGTGGGGATTTATTTAACCTTCAAATAATACATTAAAGAAATAGATACGTTTCGGTTACTGAAATTTCTGGGACTTTATTCTGAGGACCTCTACTAACAGCAAGACTGGGATTGGCAGAGCTGCCCGGTAGTACCACGTGGGACACCGACCAGCGAAACTTGAAGCAGGGAACGTAGAAGCTGCAGATTGCACGGCAGAAAGAAAAATAGAAAGTTTGAAAATTATTTCGACACTTAACACTAACACCGTCATACACACAATTAAAAACTATATTTTTTACCCTTTTGACAACAAATAATTTATAATATTTAATAATTACTTTATCTTAAGTAGAATTTGCTGATTAGTTCTCACCGCGCACCTAATTTGTTGTTGTAGGTTGTAGTACTATTCATTGATATGTGTTTTGATACTTGACAGTTATCAAACCCGATAGTAACTGAATAGAAAATATACTGTGCGACAGAATTTGAATTGGAAATAATAAAAGTTAAGTTGTAAACTGAGTGATCAACAACGGGAATTTGCATCTAGCTGTTAAATAGTACAAACTGCTAAAATGAATTTTAAAGGTTTTTCAATTGCCAATGGGAAAGTTCCTCGGAAAATCGTTGATTCGAAGCTACGCGATGAATCTACAAAAGATACTATTGAAGAAACTGATTTTATCCAATCTGTCAGTAAAACAGAAATTATCGGGTGCGTTTTATTTCTTTTTTATGATTTTGACCGATTTTAACTTTCTACTTACCCATATTTCAATTGTTGATTGTATCGAGTGAAATAACTAATTTACATCTCGTATATGCCTTATTTAGTAATCGATCTTACTGTTTGGATTATATTTTAGGACTATTAAGAAAAAGGAGAAGAAGGAATTGGTGATTCCCCTCATTACAAAAAATAACTGGAGAGAAGAAGAGAAAAAAGCTGTCGTCGCCAAAGAAAGTACAGAAGTACTGGGTAAAAAGATTGACATCACTGATGATCTTGAGAAACAAGCTGTCAAAGAAATTCTAGGTAAATATCTGTTAATATATCGTACCGACACTAATCTAAATATGATTATGTATATGAAGGCCTTATTTATAGAATTATAGGTCACAGAGAGTTTTTTTGCC
>JABASH010004825.1:0-13242 GCA_019776445.1 Tomocerus maximus | reverse complement strand
AGAAATAGATAGTTTAATGTATCTATGTAAAATTTATTTACGTAGATTTTGTTTTAAAATGATTAAAGAACAAGTACGGTTGCAGACAATTGGAGATCTCACTAAAATACCAAAAGATGTTTATCAAGCTATATGTGATGTAAAACAAGCAACTAAAAATTGTAATCGAATCGATTTAGTGCTAGCCATCAATTATGGTGGTAGAGATGATATTAAAAGAGCTCTTGTTAATATCGTAGAGGATGTTCAAAATGGACGTTTAAGCAGATCTGAAATTAATGAGCAACTAATTACTCAATATTTAGATACTTCTTATTGGCCTGATCCAGATCTTCTCATTCGTACAAGTGGAGAGAAAAGACAAAGCAACTTTCTGCTTTGGCAACTTTCTTATAGCGAATTTTATCACACAGAAGTGTTGTGGCCAGATTTTTCTGAGAAAGAGCTAATAAAAGCTTTATATCAATTTCAACAACGTCAAAGGCGATTTGGAGGCCTATGACTATAAAGAGAATGGCAGATTTAAGCTCTAGGCTAATGACTTCTATTTCAGTAGGGATTTGTGTCGCAACATTAATTATTTTTTCTCCTTGGCCTTTTGTTAGTCTTCTACTCATGTTTTTTGTAGCTGGAATTTCTGCTACTGGGGTTTGGGAATATGCACAGTTGGCTATTGCTAAAAAAAAGCGTCCGGCCACGCGATTAATGATGGCCATAGCAATTTTGGAAGTAGTTGCTTTATATATATCGTTGGTTTTTGTAGACCTTCCTCAACTGCCCATTTTAGTTGTGGCATTAGGTGTTATTGCTTTTTTCATACATCGTTTTAAAAGAGTAACAGGAGCTTTAAATGAGATTGCCATCGAGTTTTTTGGAATCATTTATGTAGCGGTTCCTTTGAGTTTAATCTTAGGAGTTCTTTATCCTAATTCTCATCAGGGGTTTCCTCAAGAAGGGCGTTGGTGGCTTTTATATTTGATTGTTGTCACAAAAATTACCGATGTAGGCGCTTATTTTGTAGGAAGGCTTTGGGGAAAAAACAAATTGTGTCCTTCTTTAAGTCCTCAGAAAACAGTAGAAGGAGCAATCGCTGGATTTATTGGTGCTGTTTGTGCAAGCATAGCCATTCATAAGCTAGCGGTTTATATGCAAGCAGAGTGGTTTCATCTTTCTTTTTCAGAGTCAATATGGCTTGGGATGTTAATTGGAATATTAGGGCAAGTAGGAGATTTAGCAGAATCTCTTTTAAAAAGAGATGCTGTTGTTAAAGACAGCAATGCCCTGCCTGGATTGGGTGGTGTGTTAGACATGGTAGACTCTTTACTGTTTACTACGCCTATTGTATATTTCTTTTTGCGGATGCATTAAAATTATGATCATTACTATTGATGGCACTGCAGCAACAGGCAAAACAAGTGTTTCAAGACAAGTAGCTAAAAGATTGCATTTTACGTATTTTGACACAGGGGCTATGTATCGAGCATTTACTTGGTTTTTTCTTGAATCTCAAATTGCAATAGAACAAATAGAAGAGGTTAAGAAACTAGTTGATCAATTTCCTTTTAAAATAGAAACAAAAGAGCACAGTAAAAGATACTTTGTGGGAGATAAAGATGTAACAGAAGAGATCAGGTCACATCTTATTACTTCACATGTATCAGAAATATCTGCTATAGATTGTGTTCGTTCTAAATTATTGGATATTCAAAGACAATGTGCTATTCAAGGTGATTTTGTTTTTGAAGGCAGGGATTTAGGAACTGTTGTCTTTCCTCAAGCTGAAGTTAAAATTTTCTTAACAGCTGACCCGCGCATTCGCGCAGAAAGGCGTCTAGCTGAATTATTAGCTCAGTATCCTAAAGAAGAGATAGAGTTAGCTAAACAATCTATGTTAGCGGACTTATTAAAAAGAGATCATTATGATTCTACTCGATCAAATGCTCCCTTAAAGTGTCCACCAGATGCATATAAAATTGATACCTCTACATTGACTTTAAATGAAGTAGTTGATCAAATTATTCAATTTATTGCAGAAAAATATCCTGAAAAAATTCCATGATAAAACCTAGTTGGGCATCTGATAATTCTCTTTCTTTTCTCTATCGCATGGTAGTATTTTTTACTTGGTTATTCTTTAAAATTTTTTATCGACATAAAGTATATGGACTAAAATATGTACATAAAGGAGCTGCGATCATTGCAGCTAATCATACATCTTTTTACGACCCTCCTATTTTAGCTATTTCTTGGCCACAAGAAGTGCATTTTTTAGCAAGAGAGAGCTTATTTAAGTATGCTTTATTTGGTCCCTTTATTCGAAAATTGAACTCTCATCCCGTGCAAGGAGATACGAGTAATATTAGAGCATTTAAAATTATACAAGAACTTTTAACTTCCGAAAAAAAAATCATTCTTTTTCCAGAAGGAACAAGAGCTTATGAAGATCGGTTGGGAGAATTAAAATCTGGGGTTGCTTTTTTAGTCCTTCGTTCTCAAACAGCTGTAATTCCTGCTTATATTCACGGAACGTTTTCCATTTGGAATCGGGAAAGAAAGTTGCCTAAATTATGGGGAAAAACCGCTTGTGTATTTGGTAGTCCAATTTCTTATGAAGCGTTTCAAGGACTTGATAAAAAACAAGCGCAAAAAGCTCTTACAGCGCGTCTAGCTGAATCCATACAAAATTTACGTACCTGGTATGAGAGAGGGGCTGAAGGAGATCCTCCTTAAATTTTTTGCAGTCAAGATGACTCGAAACATCCACCAGGAAAGCCCCGACTAGAATCTGAGTCTAGCGCGTCTACCAATTCCACCATGACCGCATGAGATAAAATAGTGTATCGGAAAGGTTTTTAGTTTAAGCTAGATTAAAAACCAGAACGCAATTTAATCTAATAGATTCCATCTAATTCAAGGAGAATAAATACATGAGTGAATTCATAAAAGAAATATTGGAAAACGATTTTGATAAAGAGATAGGTCAAGGAGTTGTGCTGGTTGATTTTTTTGCTGATTGGTGCGGTCCTTGTCGACAATTAACTCCTATTTTAGAGCAAGTAGCTAAAGAAGTAAGAGAGGTGAATTTTTTTAAAGTAAACATTGATGCTGCTCAAGAAGTAGCTGCTCGCTTAGCAATTACTTCTATTCCTACTTTGGTTTTATTCCATAAAGGAAAAGAAATAGACCGAGTTATTGGTTTAATAGAAGCAGATGATCTAAAAATATTTCTTACAAAAGCCAAGTAAACTTTATTTTTTAAGGCAAGTATTTTAAGCTTGCCTTAAAGCTACTTAATCCAATGTAATACATCCCGAACAATAGACCAGCGTTTTTCTTGAGGAGCTGCAATTTCTGTTTTGCCTTTAACCCAAAGATCATATTGCTTTTCTGTAAATCCTTGATTATTTTTTAACTCTAACCATTGGTTAAGATAGTTAAGAAACTTAGGACTATCTGCACTAATGGCATAGCCTAAAGTATCTATTCCAATCGCAGGACTTGGAATCGCAATACGATAATTGCGATGTTTTAAAATCCATGCAAGAGCTTGTTGTTCTTCCCATAACAAGGCTGCTTGCTTTCCTTTTACAGTGAATTCCTCAAAGTGGTCCAAATAAATAATCCTATCATTAGGAAAGAACTCATGGGCTACTTGCTCATAAGAAGATCCTTTAAGTACGGCAATTTTTAAATCTGGATTATTAAGAATTTTTTCCATGGAGGAAAATTTTTTTCGCATTTTTTCTTCTGTAACCAAAATTAATCTTGCATCTAGATAAGATTTAGTAAAAGAGAGGTTTCTTAGCCTCTTTTCATTCATGCTTAATGCAGACATAGCAATATCATATTTTTTCCCCTCTATATCGGAAATGACATTGTTATAAGAAAGAGGCACTAACTCTAATTTACAGCCAAGGTCGTAAGCTAGCTCATAAGCAAAAGCCATGTCGTATCCGACTAAATGATCATTCATATTATAAAAACAAAAGGGAGCTACATTGGGATAATAGCCCACTCTCAAAGTTTTAGTAGCTAAAATGTGATCAAAAGCATCCCCTACAAAAGGATTTGAGGAAGGAATCGTTTTATAGACCTTTACGGGAATGGTAGAAGTAATTGTTAGTTCGTAGATGCTTTTAGCCTCGTTTTTAATAGTTGGTAGTGGATTAAAAGATTTAAGGATAAGAAATAGTAGAACCATAGGGAGTAGAGTAAAAAAAGTTTTACTGATTATTCTATTCCATCTAAAAAGCAGCATATTACGACAAGAAAGAGTGATGAATAAAGAAAGGGAAGTAATTTGCATAGCGGACAACATGGACTGAAACCCAGAGGTAAAAGGGAGAGTAGTCAAGTACAAGTTAACTGCATTAATCGGTAAGCCTAAGGAATCTAGAATGAAGGTTAAACTATTAATCCATGATCCTAGCCCCACCGAACCTAAGTTTGTCAAAAAAGTAGTTATAAATAATTCAACTTGAGAAGAAAGACCTAATGGCAAGCCATAAAAAATAGATATAAAAAATACAAATAAGGTAATGAAAAGAGCTCCTAAAGGTAAATTAAAAACAACAGATACAGTCCCTTGGATCTGTGTTTGAGCTTTCTCGTCGGTAGGATCAATAATGGCTGTTTCTTTTTTAAGCAATTCAATGATGTAGGGCAAGCAAACAATGACTACATTTGTCGTATAAGCAAGCACTAATATGGGCAGAGTTTGTTGCAGCCATTTATAAGCAGGAATAGAGGTTAACATACTTGTAAGTCTGGGAAAAATCCAAAATGTAATCGAACATGTTCCTAAAAGGTATAAAATTACATAGGTACTGACTTGTTTAACGGTAGAGAGTTGAATAGTTCCTACTTGGTTAGCTATAATTAAAAAAGTTCCAATTGGTGTAATCCGAGCAATCCAAGCCGTAATTCGTGTTAATGCACTTACTAAATTTTGCAGCCCGTTCATAATTACATCTTTTTCTTTGAGATGGATCAATGCAATTCCAATCAGGAGAGAAAAGATTACGATAGCTGGAACAATGTTATTGGTTAGGTCGTAAAAAATATTGTCGGGAATGAGCAGTTCAGCAAAATTCAAATGGGGTGTATCGCTAGAGATATAACCAGAGGTTTGAGGGCTACTAGAACGGGGGAATAAATGAGAGACCGTATAAATCGTTAAAATATTAATGATCCAAGCTAAACTAATAAAAAAAATACCACGCTTTACAATTAGTTTACCTTGAGAAGAGCTTAGCTGTCCTACTCCATGGATGATAGCCCCAATTAAATAAGGGATAGCTGTAACTTTGAGAAGTTTAATATAGGCAGATGCATAAGAGGCAAAAACATCGCATAAATCGCCTAGGAATAGGCCAAAAAGAATCCCAAACACTGTGGCGATTGCCATTTGGAAAGCTAAAGAAATCTTAAATAAACGCATAAAATCTAGGGGAGTATCTAGTCATGAATCGTTATTATATATCAGAGCAGTATGGGTAGATTTATGCAATTGGATTTTAGGATTTTTTTAAAAAAACTAACAATCTAACGTATATCTGTTTTGGGCTCAGCGATTTCCATAGGATGTATATCTTCTTTTGAAGAAAGAGAATGATAAGAAGCGTTTGCTTGGACTATCTCTATTTCAAAAGTCAAAAGAGAGTTAGGAGGAAGGTTATGGTGCATCTTATAAGCAAAATCAGGATGAATGTAGATAGTGCGTTTTTCCCCTTCTTTCATACCGATTAAACCCAAGCGTAATCCTGTAATAATTTCATCGAGAAAAAGTACTTCTTCATTAGAATCACTAAAAATAGAACCATCGAGAAATTGTCCTTTATAATGTACCAAAGGAGAAAAATGTGATTGTATTGCTTCACCAGTGCCTGTTTTTTCTATGCGATACTGAACCTTGCCATTTTCTATGCTTATCACTGCTTTATCTGTTGCATTTTTCTTAAGAAAGGTTTCTGCTTTTTCTAAATTTTCCTTGGATTCTTGCTCAAATGCTAATTCTTTGGCGGCAACAATTGCTTCTACACACTCATTTTCTGTCATAGGGGATTCTTTCCCGTCTGCGGCTTCTTGTAAGCCTTTGATAACCTGTGCTAGATCAAGCTTAACTTTGCCGTTCTTTTCTAAGTCCTGTTGAATCAGATTTTTCCCAATCAGATGCCCAAAAGCTCGGGAGAGCTTTTCAATTTCATCGTGGTGAATAGCTGACTCACCAGGAGGGCTTTCTTTACAAAGAGCAGCTTGCGTCATAAATAGAGTACAAGCTAATAAGATATATTTTTTTGACTTCATGGGCTGCTACCTCGGAGCATAAATGAGTGTATTTGCTACTAATCTTAAATCTTATGTCCAAATGATTTCAATAGGTTCTATTTGAACTTTTAAGTCATTTAGTTGTTTTTTTTCTACTTTTGCAGGAGTTTGCATCATTAAATCACTAGCTTTTTGAGTCTTGGGAAAAGCGATTACATCTTTAATATTTTCTGTTTTTGCTAAAATCATCACTATGCGATCTAATCCAAAAGCAACCCCTAGATGAGGCGGGGTTCCATATTCTAAAGCTTCTACAAAAAAACCAAATTTTTCTTGAATGGCATTTTTAGATAAATGAAGGATTTCAAATATTTTATTTTGCAATTCGCTATTATGAATTCTCTGAGATCCTCCTCCAATTTCATATCCATTTAAAACAAGATCATAAGCCAGAGCACGGGCTTTTAATGGATCTGTATTTAACAGTTCAAGATCTTCAAAATGAGGAGAGGTAAAAGGATGATGTGTACTTTCCATGCGCCTTTCTTCTGCACTCCAGAGAAACAGTGGAAAGTCAGTTACCCAAACAAAACGCATAGCAGATGGGTCTATTAAGTTTCTTTCTTTTGCAATTTTTCTACGAAGATGGTCTAGACCTTGGTTGATTCTCGGCTCTTCTCCTCCTGCTATTAAAATCAAATCGCCTATCTCGCATTGCATGCGATTTTTTAGGTCTGTTAATAGTTCAGAGGAAAAAAACTTGGTAATATTCGAGCTTAGGCCTTCAGATTGACACTTCATCCAAGCTAAGCCACTCACGCCAAATAAAGAAACAAATTGTGTATAGGTTTCTATTTCACGACGTGATAACTCTGCTCCGTTTTTTACCAAAAGAGCTTTGATGCAATTTTTTTGTGTTAGTTGCTCGCGTAAAACGGTAAATTCGCTCTGTTCTATGATATCATCAAGGCGCACAAGAGGCATTTTAAAGCGTAGGTCGGGATGGTCGGTTCCATAGTTTTCTAAACAATCTTTATAACTCATTTTAGGGAAAGAAATCGGTGGGGTATTAGGTGAGGTGATTTGAATGATTTTAGTCATTAATTCCTCAATAATGCCCATGATATCTTCTGGTGTTCCAAAACTCATTTCAAGATCGATTTGCGTAAATTCAGGTTGTCTGTCAGCACGAAGGTCTTCATCGCGAAAACAAGGAGCGATCTGAAAATAACGATCCATACCAGAGATCATCAATAATTGTTTGAATATCTGAGGTGACTGAGGTAATGCATAAAAATTACCCGGATAGATCCTAGAAGGTACAAGATAATCGCGAGCTCCTTCTGGAGTGGATTTTCCCAAAATGGGTGTTGAAATTTCGATAAACCCCTGCTCACTCATAAAATTGCGGGTAGTTAACATCACTTGATGCCGCAGTAATAAATTATGAGCAACCAATCCTCTTCTGATATCTAGATAACGATATTTAAGTCGAAGCTCTTCATTTACCTCAATGTCCTCATCACAAATAGAAAAAGGAGGTGTTTTGGCAGAAGATAAGATCTCTAATTCTTTTACATAGATTTCTAATTCACCTGTAGGGAGTTTAGGATTAATCATTTTTTCAGTGCGCGCGATTACTTGACCTTTGACAGAAATAACCCATTCGCTGCGTAGACGCGATGCTTGATAAAAAAGCTCTTCGGAAATGGTTTTAGGGTCAAAAATAAGTTGGGTTAAACCAAAGCGATCTCTAAGATCAATGAAAATGATACCTCCATGATCACGTCTGCGATGTATCCATCCAGATAGAGTGACGGTTTCACCTATATGAGAGGATCTTAATTCTCCACAAGTGTGTGTTCTGCGATAGTCAAACATGAAGCCAGCCTTTAAGATTATCGATTAAATTTTGAATGGAAAAAGTGTGAGATTCACGCGTTGCTAATTTTTTACAAGTGATTTTTCCTGAATGGATTTCTTCATCTCCAATCACTGCAATAGCTGTTGCTTGGAGTAGATTTGCAAGCTGCAAGCCGTATTGAATTTTTTTACCGCTTAAATCCATTTGTGCAGCAATATTTTTATGCTTAAGCTGCGTTGTCAACTGAAAGGCTAATTGAGTAGCCTGATTGTTCATAGGTATTAAGAAAAGATCGGGTTTTAAAAAACTTGGAAAGAAAGCTTCTTGTTTTAACATCGTTTGTAATAGGCGTTCTATTCCTATAGCAAATCCTGTAGCTGGTAAATCAGGGCCACCTAAGTCTGCTATTAGCCCATCATAGCGCCCACCAGCTCCAACAGCATTTTGAGTTCCTAACTGTCCTGAGGTAATTTCAAATACAGTATTACTATAGTAATCTAATCCACGAACAAGCTTTGGTTCCACTTGGTAAGGGATTTTTAGTTGATCTAATTCGTGTAATATTATTTGAAAATGCTCCTTTGACTCTTTACTTAAATATTCGCTAATTAAAGGCGCATTTTTCAAGATTTTTTGATCTTGATCTAACTTAGAATCTAGAATGCGCAAGATATTTTTTTTCAACCTTATTTGACTATCTTCTGATAGTTGTTCCTTATAAGGTGTAAGATATGACAACAAAGCTGCTTGATAAGCTATGCGAGATGAGCTATCACCCACAGAATTAATAGAAATAGATAGGTTTTTCAAACCCAGTCTCTGATAAATTTGATACATTAGGTCTATTAATTCTACATCTTGGTAAGGATGCATTGTACCGATTGCTTCTACTCCAAATTGATGTAGCTGCCGATAGCGTCCTGCTTGGGGTCTTTCATAGCGAAACATAGATCCGATATAAAAAAATTTGTGAATACCCGGCGTTTGATACAGATGATTACTAATGAAAGCGCGTACTACAGGAGCTGTTCCTTCTGGTCTTAAACTTAAGGAGCGTCCTTTACGGTCTAAAAAAGTGTACATCTCTTTTGATACGATATCAGAGGACTCTCCAACACTTCGCTCAAATAACTCTGTACGTTCAAAAATCGGAGTGCGAATTTCTCTAAAGCCATATTTTATAGCTTCTTCACGTAAAATTTGCTCTATGTAAGTCCATCTATGAGATTCCTTCCAGAGGTCTTCTTTTTTTGTCTCTTGTGGCAGAATATCGAAAGTTCCTTTTACAATCGGGTATTTCATATAAAATACTTTCCTAAAGTTTTTACGTATTGATAGGAGAATTCTAAACTGTGGATTGCTAAAGAGTAAAGTGATTTTAAATACTTTTATACTAAAAACAAACTTAAGAAGCTTTCTTTTTTAATATAAAAAAATGATTTTGAGAAAATTTTTTTAAAGGGATGTAAAAAATTTTTTCTAATACATTAAATAAACGGATTGTGTGTATATTATTTCCTATTACTTTTGGACATTCCCTTAACAAGTTTCTTGGGAAAAGATTGTAATATCCTTGTTCTAACAGAGAAAATCCAGCTAAAGAGGCTAACTCTTCTACTTGTTTTTTTGTATATATGAAATTATGGGTGTATTTTTTAAAAAGTTTCATTTTAACACAGATTCTATTTGTCATTTCGATCCAAGAGTGTTGATTAGGAAGGTGAAAAATAAAAATTTTACCTCCAGGCTTTAATATACGATACATTTCTTTAAGAGAGGCTAATTCATCGCCATGGTATTCTTGAACATGCTCTAAAACTCCCATGGAAAAAACCACATCGAATGTTTTATTCTGATAGGGAAGCAAAATAGGTTCCTCTGATTCACAATGATGAAAGCTAAATCTTTTAGAACTTTCTAGCAGCGAAGATATCTTACCAATTTGTGCAAAGGAATAGGCTGAAACAGTAAATCCTAATTGCAATAGAAAAAAAGAGAAATGACCATCTCCACAACCCCAATCAAGCACATGGATATCTGAAGGTGGGGATAGATATTTAATAACCGTTTTATAAGGGAATAAATATTGACTAGCAATCAACCCATTCTTCCATTGAGGGCAGTATTCTCTTAATTGATTCGAATAAGATTTCAAAAGTGTTGCATCTGCTGTTTTTGTCATAAAAAGTTCATTTTTTTTAATGGAGTAAAAAAAGTGTATTTTCTACTGTTTTAAGTTGCAACTTTTTTTGCAAAAATCATAAAGGCATCAATAGATCGTATGCAAAAGATGGTTGTTTCTAATGAAGAGCTTTTATCGGATATAAATTTATATCCCTTTTTTCTTTTTCAGAATTCCAAAAGATTGTCGTTTATTGGCATTTTTATTTTCTTTTTGTACTTTTTTTTCTTCAGGAGATAGAGGGAGGAGCATTCGATCTCCCCATAAAGGGATGCTAAAAGATAAGTTTGGATTTATCATATACACATAGTCTTCATGATATAAAGGAATATAGGGCATTTCATTAATAAAAATTTTTTCTGCTTTTTCTAAGGTAATTAGTCGCTTATCTTCTTCTTCATAGAAAGAACGATCGAGTAATTCAATATATTCTTGGTTTTCCCAGTTAGAGAAGTTTGTTGCATATGTTTTATATTTAAATCTTTCTAAAATGCTCATTGGATCATAGTACATAGCATCCCAGCACATAAAACACATAGAATAGTCACCAGTTCTCATCTTATCTATCCCAACACTAAAATCTAAGCGTTCTAGTTTAATAAGAATGCCTAGAGTTTGTAACCATTGTTGTTGAATAGCTTGTACTAATTCGCTTGTTCCATAATTTTGGGAGTGATAGTAAAGAATAGTAGAATCAAAGTCTTTTTTAGTAATTCCTAGCTCTATCATTCCCTCTTTTAATAAATTTCTTGCTTTTTCTAGATCATTATCTAAAAAAAAAGAACGACAGCGATTTTCTTTTAAGCAAGGTGGAATCATATTCATAATGGATAATCCGCCTTGGTATGCTAGATTAATTTGATCTGTTAGAATATTTTTTTTAGTACCTTTACCCATTAAACCAATCAATTGCTGACGATTAATAGCAAAACTGAACGCTTTTCGAATCTTAGGATTATTAAAGGGAGGCTTTTCTGTATTAATGCTAATAAATACAGAACGAGGTCTTGGCATACAGGAAAAAGTCCATTTTTTTTCTAAAGTGGGAATTGCTTCTAAGGGAATATTAGTTAAAGAATCTCCAATGATATCAATTGAGCCTTGTTGAAACATCTCTAATGTCAATGCATCGTTTTCAACGATATTAAATACAATTTTTTCTGGATGAAGGTCCTCTGTTTTTCGATAATGAGGATTTTTTATAAAAACTATTTGATTTCCCTGGCTCCATTTTTCTAATAAAAAAGGACCATTGGATAAACATTGATCTTTTTTATTACCGTTCCAATTCGGATTTTTGCGATCGTTTTCGATACTTACAGGGAAAAATGCACAAAAAGAGAGTAATTGAAAAAAATAAGGGGTTGGTTTTTCTAAAGTGATGATAAGGGTTTTTGCATCAGATGCAATAATTCCTACTTTGTCTAATGAAACCAAACCTCTTTTTGCAGCTTCTGCATTTTTAATAGGGGAAAATAATTGGGCATTTATTGAAGGAAAGCAAGGATCGAGAATGTCTTTCCAGGTTTGTTCAAAATCATGAGCGGTTACGGGGGTATTATTAGACCAGACTGTATCTCTTAAAGTAAAAGTGTAGGTAAGTTGATCATTTGATACTTTACAAGATTCAGCTTGAGCAAGCTTAATCGATCCATCTGGATATCGTTTAACAAGGCCTTCAAGAAGTAAAAAAAATCATTTGAGAGGAAAAAATATCTGTTACTTTGCGAGGGTCTAAAGTTTTAGGCTGTGCTTTCATATTTAAATTAAGCATAGGGAGTCCCTCTTTAATTTTCATGGAAGAGATATAAATAACTGTAATAATGAGCACGAAAATGAATGTATTTTTTAGAAAAGATCCTCTTAGCTTTTTAATAACATAAGAAGAAAATAGCAAGATTTTGCTTGAGCATCTCATTCAAAAAACCTTTAAAGATTAATTGTAAATTTGATTAATCAAGCATTTTCTGGAAAGACAACATATTTCGCAACAATAAAAAGATTTTATCATTAAATACTATTCAGGTAAATTTCTGGAGTCGATTTATAAATAGATGCCACGAAATAAGATTGAATCTTATATCTCAGTTTGTTTTCTAAAAAGTTTCATCTTAATACAAACCCTACGCTTATTCAAATAAAAATTTCTGTACTTTAAAAAAAAAATTTAACATATTCTTTTTTTCATTCTGGAGATGAGAACAGCATTATGTATGTTTTAGGAGTAAGTGGGGCTTTTAGTAAACCTAGCAAAGAATTCGTTCCTGAAGTTCCTATTTGGTTCTATCATGAATCCACTGCGGTACTTTTTAAGGATGGAGAATTAGTAACTGCAGTAGAAGAAGAAAAAATGAATCGTCTTAAACATACAACCAAATTTAGTGTAAATGCGATTCAATATTGCTTAGATTCAACGGGTATTACGCTAGATGAGATTGATATTGTAGCTTATTATTTTTTGCCAAGTCATGTTAATAAAGAATTAGGGTTAAAATATATATCTTTTCCACAGGTACCGATAAAAAGTTGTGAAGAGCTCCTTGTAGAAAGATTTAGAGAATACTTTTCCCCTAATTTTAATAGTTCAAAACTTACATTTGTACAGCATCATCTCTGCCATGCGTACATGGCTTATTATCAATCTGGTTTTAATGACGCTCTAGTATGCATTATTGATGGTCAAGGTGAAAAAGATGCAACATCTATTTATAGCGCAAATGATAGTTTAAAACCTCTTATAGGTCATTCCGGATCTATTTCTCTAGGACATTTTTATGTTGAGGCTATAAAAATCTTAGGATACAAGCTTTTTGATGAATATAAGGTAATGGGATTAGCCCCTTATGGAGACCCTAGTAGATATCGTCATATCTTTGAAAAGATTTATAAACTCCTTCCAGATGGTAAATATGAATACACCGTACCTCTT
>JABASH010004824.1:0-13243 GCA_019776445.1 Tomocerus maximus | reverse complement strand
TATTGATAATATTTTATTTGTAGATGAGTGCACAAAAATATGATGTGGATAAGACGACAGGGAGTAATGAGTTCAAAATGTCCATGAAATTAAAAATGGAAAATGAAATCAAAGCGTTGTGGCTTAAAAATCAACAGCTTGAAGACAGCAGGCTTCTCATGGTGGAGAGTCATGAAGAAGAGAAGCGAGAGATGAAAGCTCTTCTCGTGTGCGTCTACAACACTTCCCTCGATGAAAAGAAGGCTCTACTAACCAAATATTTGGGTCAGTTCCTTGTTTAAAACCAAGTACTTGATTTTTTCATTCAACCTTCCTCCCAATTGTCAAAGGGCGATTGTCACATTGAACCTGATGGATTAATTTTGAAAAATTTATCATTCAACGATATTTAATCGATAATATTTAAAGTAATTCACATAAATTGATGATTTAGAAGTACCGGTAGACGCTGGTTGAAAAACTTTTTCTCTCTTGTAGTCTGAAAAAATGCCCTGATTTTACTATGAGAAAGAACAGACTATCTTACGCCATAATATCAAAATTCTCCATGTTTTCTTTTTTCCTCTCCCTTATTTTCCCTCTATTTCCGTGAATTATTCATTACTAGTGACAATGCCAGACTAGCCGAGGTTTTTCTTTTCCACCAGCGTTGGTGGAAATAAGAGTTAAATAGTCGAACTACCGTATCACTAATTTCAGAGCAGTTCACTATTTTGTTTTTTCAGTTATTTATAGGAATTTCTTTAATTGAGTGTTATATTTTTTTTTACAGAAGTGAAGGATATTTTGGCGTCCCAACAGTGGTACGTCGAAGAAATAGACTTCTTCATAAAAGGACGCGACAGACAGAACGATTCAATTATTGAAGAATTCTGTAAAGAATTGAAGAACGTCGTCATTGAGGGCACGGGCGCATTAGAAGTAAAACATAAACATCTCTTACTCTGGTTGACAATATTGCAAATAATTAGAGAAATTAACTCAATTCGTAATGTATTAATTAATGTGCATGCAGGTTATTGAGACGGAGTTACGGAAAACTGTTTCCGAACGTTCGCAGCTACAGACAGACTTGCAAAATGCTGTGACCCTATTAGAAAAGGCTAAGAAAGATGTTGGGAGACGTCAGAAAAGCACGCTGGCATTTATGCAATGTATCCTGAAGGTCATAGATTCTCCATTGGAATCAATTACAGGTCGTCAGTTGGTGAGTGAGAAAGATGATGTCTTTGATGGGAAGACCCTGACAGACCGTGAGCAAGAAACGTTTCAAGATGTGCTGGTTAAGGTTCTCTCGTGGAAAACTAGACAAGGGGTGAAAATAAGAGAATTGGAGAGACAACTTGAGATCATGAAGAACTCATTGATAAGCGAGAAATCAAATCTTAACCTGGCTAATAATGTGAATAAAATGGTAGGTAGGTAATCTTAAATTAACTTATCCCCTCAGAAAGTGGCTTGTCGAAAATTATCTGCGTGTCTCAAATGATAAAATAATTAATACTTAATTTACTATAAGGTAGGTTTTCTAATGTTTGATAAATTAGCATATTCAACGATCAATATTAACATGCATTAATTATAAGTCCGTTTCATTGAACGGTATTTATGAGCAATTTAGATTTTTATGATATCGTAAAAATTAAATTCTTCAAATTGCAATTGAAAGTCTGCACGTAATAATGAAATTTTTACGCCATCAGATGTTTGCAGTAACCATTTGAACGAATGACAAAAAATATCTATTATCAATGTAATTTATAAAAGTATTTTCGTACTGAATATCGACATTTGGCACAGTGAGCTTCGTAATTCTCACTTATTTGTAATACCTAAATATTGTTAGGACATTTAATAATGCATGGATGGTGTATGAAGCAATTGTAGGGTACAACTTAAACTTATCCCTTTCTAACTGTTTTAGATGGCCAATACTTACAACCCCGTAGCAACTTATACAAAGAAAAAGAAGCGTCTGGCCAGAGCCTCAGCCTATCGTCCAAAAAAGATTGTCAAACCCCAAAATGAGCACATCGTGGCGACAGCCAGCCAAGTAAACGAGTTACCTGAAGTAGTACAGCAACACACCAACACTTCTCAGGATATCCCTGTCAAAACACTTTTGGAACATCATATTAACTTCGGAAAGATACTGAATGATGTAATTCCCTGATTTAAGATCTCAGATATATTTTTTTTACTTGTTTCTAGTTAAAAAAAATAAAATTGGTCTTACTGACTGAGGAACAAAAACATTAATTATCTACTCGATTTATTCTTCCATATTGTTACTTACTTAAGTTATTATTTACCAAATTGTCGTGTACAACTACCACCGATATTTTATTATATTAAAATAGTATAATGAGGGCCAGTTCAACGAATTATTACTCTCTTACCTTTCATAAAACCTTTATTTAATTAGTGCTAGTATACTTATTCTTGAGAAGTTCCATAAAGAAGTTTGTCTAAAAATGGCATTCGAACATTTTGCATTCGGTATTTGAACATTTGTTTTTGCATTCGAACATTTTGCATTCGGTATTTGAACAAATTGTTTTTGCATTCGAGCAAACGACTTTCGAAGAATTTTCCGCACACCATCAAAATAGCATAATAATACATGGCATTATATTGTACTGCTCTCTGATCCTTTCAAGCCCAGACAGCCCAACTCGAACACGCCAAAGCCACTGACTTGACTGTACTTACTATTGCCCTCTTTCCCTCTTTCCCTAACGGTATTACTATAGTACGTAGTACGTACATTATTCAGTGTGTAGCCTTTCATGCTGATTATGCATCATCAATTTCAAGTAACAAATAAAATAGATGGTAATTAGTACACACATAATAACATGTTTATTTCATAGAATTACATACATTGTAACATAATATATTGATGAAGGTGGTATAGTTTGATCTTGAAGAGTTCTACGGTCTCCTATATCTAATAAATCTCTTGATTAGAACTTGACGAGTATATTTGCAAAGCATGATTAAATCAACAGTGAAAATAACTAGGAACAAATAAGATTGAATACTCCTAACAAAAGAGCATCTGAACAAAACAAGAATTGAACAGTCAACTAGTCAGCAAAAGCAATAAGGAAGTATGACAAACAAACAAATAGTGACTACGTACTACTGAGCAACGACTAAACTGCTCAAAACCAAAATACAAAAGTGATAAAAATAGATGCTCAACTCAGTCTCTCCTTAGATTTGCATATCTGCGTTGACTTGTGGACTGTAAAAAAAGTAAAGAATCCTCTTTTGGTGACAGGAATGCGTTGTGTTTGCAAAATCATCGTAATATGTCCTATCGGGAAAATGGGATGCTAAGAATTCCTACAATCAATAAATTTTCGGTAACTCCGAGAGGAAGAAACTTCTAGAACAATTTTTAGAATTCAAATTCCTTACCCTAACCCAAGGGCAACAAATTACTTTAGAATTTTTTCTGTCTTTGATAGAGGAAGAGACTGAATTGAACAACATTTAGTATTGCAGCAACGCCACAGAATTACATGCCATAAGCGAAATAGTTGGGGATGCTGATTTTTCTAGTTCGGGTAACACTAAGGGAAGCAGGGGTGACAGGGTGAATGGGTTTGGGTCGTTTTTTGCACTCCACATCTTCGTCGTCACCACTGCAAATGCTTCCTGACGAATTCCTCCCACGACTTTCTTTATTTTTCTCCTCATTTGCAGCATCGGGCTTAATCGCCTCGCTATCAGTAGCCACTTCACTCTCTTTCGCAGTTTCCATTTCATCTTCTTTTGCACTGGTACTTGGCAAACTTTCATTCGCAACTGGATCTAAATTAGGCCCAAAAAATCATTAAGATTAAATATACACAAATTTAAAGCATAAATGACGGAGAAAACTGAATGGCAAGAAATTTCAAAGTATTTGCGAGTAAAGCACTCATTACAAATTAATGAGTTTTTAAGAGGCCGAGAGAATATCACATGCAAACTAACAAAAGTGTAACAATTAGTAATCAAGTCCATAATCATAATCGAAAATAAAAAAGATAATTTGTGCCTCGAGAAAGAAAAGGTAAAAGAATAGTCTATAAAACATTAAAGCGCATTAAAAATGTGTCTGCGAAAGTAATTCTATTGAAAACTTGGTTTTCCAAATAGGTAGTCTCATTCTAAATAAGTATTAATGATTATTTCAGCCGATTGCTACCTGCTGGTCCAGATTGTCGTCTCATGGAGCGAGTAACTCTAGGAGCTACTTCTTTGCCGTCGCCTTCATCTAAACTTTCTCCACTTTCAAAGCTTTCCGATGAGGAACTCTTTTTCTTTTGCAGACGAATATTTTTCTTAGACTGTTTGGGCTCAATCTCGTCCATCATTTCGCTGGATGACTCCGAATCAGAATTTTCTCTGTAAGTCAACCGAGATTTCTTTCTCAAAATGTGCGGATTGGTACTAGGAGTTGCTGCACTAGGATTTCCGCTCCGGTTCCTTAGTCTTGAAATTGGAGTTTCAGGAACCGGGTCAATTGCTTTTGGCAAAACAGGCGATACTTTTTTTCTGCCTGAATCAATCTTTTCGGCCGATTTCGGTGTTGCCTCTGCAACAATTTTTGGCAATACAGTTGTAGAAGGTGTCACTTCTTTAGCCTTTTCAGGTTCATCCAAAGTTGGCGCAGAACTTCTAGTTAACTTTTTGGGGATTTCTTCCTCTTTACTCGGAGAGTCCTGCATCAGACGCTTCGCACCTTTTAGCACACGTTTCTTTGATTTGGAATTGCCACTGTTCCCTTGTTCTGATTTGGAATTGCCACTGTTCCCTTGTTCTGATTTGGAATTGCCACTGTTCCCTTGTTCTGATTTGGAATCGTCCCTGTTCCCTTGTTCTGCTTTGGAATCGTCCCTGTTTCCTAATTCTGATTTAGAATTGCCACTACTTCCTTGTTCTGATTTGTCACAGTCGGCCGCTTTTCGTTGCGCACGCTTAGTTGCCTTGCTTTGGGTTGTTTTTGGAGATTCGCTGCTGCTGCTCTTGGCTTTATTTTTTGATTCACTACTAATCCTGTCAACGACAGCATCCACAATGTCTAATACATTACTTTCCAGAATTATGGGTTCAGGTTTCTCCTTCCGATTGCCCGACTTCTTTCCCACTGATTTCAGATTAGCTGCGCTTTCAAACGTTGAGGTTGAGGGATTACCCTTTTTCTTTTTAGTAACACTTGGTGAATCCAAAACGTCTTTGAACAGTTTCTTAGACCGTTTTGCAGCAGAATTTTCATTTTTGTCTTTCTTTTTCAAAGATGGTTTTTCAATTTTTGCTGGAAAAAGTTTTGAATCCACTTCTGACTCCTCTTGTAGATCCAATCCAAAAGCGACAGATTCCACAATTTTTTCAAATGACGCTTTGGGCTTTTCTGGTGGTTTTGGGCTCAAGATAGTTTTATTATCTTTTCCAATGTCATCCATTTCCTTTTCTACTTTAGAAGGTTTTGCAGGATTCTCAACATCTAAATTCTTTTCCAGAGAATCTTTTGCAGGAATTAGATTGGCTACCGTGACTGTATCTAGTTTTGATGACGATGCTGCCCCACCATGGCCCCACCCCAATGCTGGTTCCTCAGACTTTTCTTTTTCGACGACTAATTCCTCTTTGTCGACAGACTCGTTGTCAACGCTGACCCCAGCGCTAACTTTAATTACGATTTCTTCTTTATCACCGGTAGGGCTTATTTGGGACTGAGGTGTTTTTTGGCTGTTGATTTCTAGCGCTTTGCCCTCCGAAGTGCCACAATCAATTACCAATGCGCTCTTCTCAGTTTCCTCAGCGGGCTTCACCAAGCTGACAGAACTTGAAGTTGAAGGAGTTTCTTCCTTTGCCAGCAATTGTGCGCTAGATGATACATATCTGGAAATACTTAGCTGTTTATCCATTGTGTAGGTATTGGAGGCATCTCCCTCGGAAAGCTTCATAGCAGGAATGTTGACAGTGGCTACGACTTCTTTTGGAAGGGCAGCGACTGTTGTGTTTATTTCTTTTGGAACAGTAGCTTTGTTATCTTTGCGCTGAACTGCAGACGTCGACTCGGGGATTTCCTTGGACAGCAAACTAAGTTCTGACGCTATCAGTTGAGTACTAGATGAAAAGGCATTAGCCGTTAAATCTTCAGTCACTCTTGTGGGCATTGGAATTTCTGGAAATGACGCTCGCCGACTAGCAGAATCATGTGGCGGTGTCAGAAGCCTGAATAAATGTGACGAGAATTTTTGATGAGGAGGTTGTGCTGGCAAAGTTCTTCTTATGAAAGGAGTTGCAGTAGCACCTCCAGGAAGAATCGTCGGAGAAGTAATTATAGGAGTGCTAGTGCTACTACCAGGCAAGATTTTTGGCGGTGGAGTCGGCAACGGAGGTGATCGCTGCTGAGCTGGTGCAATTTCTGCGGTGCTCTCTTGCTGTTTAAATCCTGAATGTTCATTTTCACTTTTTATGATTTGGTTGTTTTGTATAGGCAAAACTAGTGGCTGAGGAAGATAGCTATAAGAAATAGAAAAATTTCGAACATTCCTCTCAGTTCTACGAAAATTTTAAAGAAATGATGAAGCTGAAAGGCAAGTCAATGCATATAGCTAATGAGAAAGAGATTTTTTAATATTCTTACGGTTTCAATCCTTGGTCTACTACAATAGACGGAGAAGGTGGTGGAGACTCTTCCATCGCAAAAAGAAATCGTGTTGGTGCCGCAGGAGCTTCCGGAGCAACAGCAGTTTCTTGGTCTCTTTTCATTCTTAATACCTGTTTATATTCAACAGAACATTCAATGCATTAGCACTGCGAAATATTTAAATGTTCTTTAATCTCGTACCTGTGCTGGATTAGTTGACACCAAGTTGAAAACCAATGATGGTGACACATTTTCAGTCTCTACATAATTAGCAGTTGGTGAGACCAATGGAGATTGCAGTTGTGTCTGCAGACTATTTTCATTTTTCATAAGGGAAGTAGACACCAGTTGAGTGCTTACTATTCCCTGGCCTTTTCCTTTAGGAATGTTTGGACCCGAAGGTTTTGAAAATCTTTTAACTCCTGGATCTGGAGAAGAAACCCACCGTATTTGTTAGAAGAAATCAGCAAATTAAATTATTATTCTTAAAGAAGTGGCTTATGGTAATTACTCACTTTGTTGCACCAGCTGAGACGCAGTAATGCAGGCTGGTGACGTTTTTTCTGCCGGTGAAGTAACAGATGGTGCTGGTCGATAATAGGCCTTTCTCTTATTCGAAGACGTATTCGAAGGAATCATAATTGGGCCATCAAAATCAAAGTTCGTAATATCTGCCCGTTCTGGTCCAGAGGACATTGATCCATAACCCTCGTTACTCCTCTCCATCTCATGATATCTACTGGCTTCTGCACGCAGTTCTGCACTGGTTGAAGGGCCAGTGTTCATAGCTATGAATAAAAATAAAAATAACATTTCCATGCCACTATTTGCATAAATGGTTAAATATTAACTGAGAAAAACAT
The DNA here is from genome assembly GCA_019776445.1 of Tomocerus maximus. Taxonomy (NCBI): domain Eukaryota; kingdom Metazoa; phylum Arthropoda; class Collembola; order Entomobryomorpha; family Tomoceridae; genus Tomocerus; species Tomocerus maximus. Next base: position 5,728 of record JABASH010004824.1, on the reverse strand, counting down.
ACCACTTGGAGGATTTTGAAGTTTCGAGACTTTCTTTTTGCTTTTAGCAGCAGTGATAGCCATAGAAATTGCCTTTTCTTCAGGGCTAGGAACTGGAACAGGGCAAGAAGATACAAATTTTACTATCTCCTCTACAACACACCTATCTATGTAGGTTTGTGTCACAAATAGCTTCTTTCTGTAGCTGTTTGAAATGCACAGCTCATCATTTGCACAGCCAACAACAAGAAGAGATGCCACACAAGCCATGTCTTGACGGAGTGACTCCATTTCCAGAACGCTATGTTATACATCATTTATTAAATCGAGTATCCTTACATTTTTTTAAATCAACAAAATTTGACAAAATAAGAAAACCTACCTGGTATAATTGGTCAAGCCTCCAATAATAAAAAGTGACGGGCAATTTATTTGCAAGACATTGATGGCCAAGGAACCTTTGTTGAACATCCCATGCAGCCGGAATCCAAGACTAATCACTCCAGCCACTGCATCCATTGTTGATAGTTTGCATGCAAGAAGTGCACCCGAGGCCCAACCAACAGTAAAAATGGGCCTTTCCGGAAATTGACGCTTCAAGTCTTTGATTCTCTCTGAAGCGATTTTATATAGTCTGCCCATATAGTAGTGCAGTCGCATGTGCACCTGCGATGCTATATTTAAGGTAACAGTTACCACCTAAAAGTTTCACAAAGAGTCGGACATTATTGCTACCTATTCGTTTCCTTTTACTATTTTATGGAATTTTGTATTTCATTCCATAGAAGTTGTGTTTGTCCATAATTTTATTACGGCTTACCTTGCCACGACCTGCGAGCAAAGACACGAAATGTTTCTTCCTCTTGCTGGTAATAGAATGACTTTTTGTAGGGTTTGTAGCTATGATCACGAAAATCGGCGAAGATGGCAACTTTTTCGTTTTGCTGTGCTGCACTGTTGAACTAAACGGATCCCACTTTCTTTTGAGAACCAACCCAATAGCTTCAGAATTCAGACTTCTTTTCATTGTTTCTTTCAGTACATTGAAATTTTGCGCACCTTCTGGAGTCAAATCTGCATTTTCAGGGTCCGCTAGCATTGAAGGGTCAATTGGCAAAGGTTCGTTAAGCAATCCTGTAGTCAGTATTATCATTTTATCCACCAGTTCAGGGAATTTGACCCGAAGTGTCTGTTAAGTACAATTAATTTTTACTTATTACAAGCCGTCATTTTTATGTTAGCATTTATTGTACCACTCATTTCAACCACACATGAGAACTGATAATTACTAATAGTTTTGTGAAAAAGTTTTTAGAAACTTAAAGATAGCTAATGTAATGCGATTAAACTCAAAGTATAAAATAACAATATATATTCTAAAAAAGATTTGATAAATATTGATGCACATAATTTGGAATACACGTAACGCATTAAGGCGAATAAACGACTTACCTGTAAAACATCTAAGTATGCAGATAAGTAGTCATAACTTAAGTTGTCCACCAAAACTCCGTGCAACCATTGAGTCAAACGAGAGTCCCACTTATAGCACGCTAAGATTTTCCGAATTCGCTGGGCCGTCTTATCAATAGAAAGGCGCCGGAGCACAGGCTCTCCAAATCGGTTTTCGTTGACAAGCCTTGACAGTCTTTCCTGGTGCAAAGACTGTAGCACTTTATGAAAAATGTCCATTTGTGAATATGTCCATCCGGTTCTAAATAAAAATATGAAGATAAATTTATTGTTTTCTAGCAAGTGGGGTTTAAAAACTTTTGTGCTTTGCTCCACTTATTAACTTGTTAGCATAATAACTTACTTGACAATTTGCTCTTCCCAATCCTCAGCCACCTCCCCTTGACGCAAAAAGATAACATTTTTTTCGCATTCGTTCATTAAATTTTTCGCCCTGTTGCCATCGTAAGGTAGCTCAGGATCTGGATCGACACTTTCTACGTCGATGTCAATATCCTCTTCTACTTCTGGTTCTTTTTCTTGAACAGGTGCAGAAGGTCCAGGGCCAGCTAAATTTTTGCACCGATGATAATTCAAACTTGGACTGAGAAAAGAACTGGGACTTCTGCGCGAGCTAGGTGACCGCGATGGGCTTCTATAACAATGTAAAAGGCAAAATTAAGAAATATCTAAGGAAACTCAATAGCAATACTTATTTCAATGAACTGAAAAGTGGCATGTAATCGCAAACCGCATGTAAAATTAAAATATAATTTTACTTTAAGAGATGTTCCAATTTTGACATCATTGGAGACGTTGGAAAAACGCTTGATTTAAAGTATGGCATGAATATCGAAGATTGATCGGCTGCAGCTGAAGTCTTTGATGGTACTTCCGGTTTAATCTGGAATATGTAATTAGTGGATCCCGACCAATATGGTTTCACTTCAACAGGCGGTGGTGGTGGTGGCTTCGCTTTTTCTTTTTTGGTTATTTTCGGAGATTTGACTGGCTTTTCGGGTTTGTCACACTTAACTGGCTTACTGTCATCAACAACAGAGTCGCTTGGATTCATAATTGGTTTAAGAAGAGGAACCTCCACCAAAACCGGGGGAAAAGTATAATTATGATCCAACGCCACTATGTCAGCTATGGATTGTGTCTGTAAAAAAATAATTGAATCCCAGATTAGTATGTCTTTAATCGCATTCTATTACACTATTTTATTACTTGACAAACAATAATTTCCACGAAATACACGAAACTAATCGTAAATTAAATATCAAATGCACATTCCATATCGAGGGGAAATGTTCTTGAGCCCCAAAATATCGAAAGGCATGATAAATAAGAAACCGACCAAAATTAAATTAAAAAGGACAAACTTTAAAAAGTGCTCAACAGCAAGAGAGCTAACAGCAATTGTACGAAAATTGATTTTATTATCGAACATTAGATAGAAACTACTTACCTCAGGAATTTCGGTTGAATGCATGGGCCGAGAAACAGAACTGACATCCTCATTGACTGTACCCACCGATCGGGACGATCCAACAATCGGGATTGGTTTGTATAATGTTGTATGCTGATTTAGGATGTTTGACATATCTGTCACTGGTGTTGCACAGGTAGTATTCAAATTAGGATCCATTGTCTGCAATGAATTCATTTAGATAAAATTTAAAATTTTCATTTGTGCATTTCGTCACATCTAAAAAAAATGTTAATTAACTAAAAGAATGTTAAGTAATGATAAAGTACTTAAACAGGAGTCTGTTCATGGGATTTATTTTACTGAGTTACAGAGTGCCAGTTTGTACTTTTCATTACTGGACAATAAAATACGTACCCTGTGTTGTCACTTGAGGTCAATTGCAGTAGTTTGAAAAACTATTCAACGTATTATTATTTGCTACAAATGACATTCAAATTGATCGTAATTAATTAGCTTACCTTTGTGCGTCTCGGGACAGAAATATTTTGTTGGTAGTGCGGTCCGAGATTAGCTTCTCAGCAATTGATTACCACTTTAGTAGCCTTTAAAAGGCGCAGCGGATAACTATGTATTCGATTAATTAGTAGGAAAGTAATGTAAATTGATGATTCAATTGAAATTCAAAATCAAAAATAAAATCACATTTTAATTCGCAAATAAGTTCTATCCTGTCCGATCCTGTCTGAAGAAACAAACGCTAGGCTTTGAACGCTGCTATGAACACTAAACTACCATTTACCATTCTACTCTAAATTGACAGAATAATTTCGAGATTGCTACTGAATACAATAGTCGCTGATTCCTATCACTTGGCAGGGGATGTATTAACCACTGTCAACAAATAATTACGCCATTTCTAAAATTTATATCTTTCAGAATTCACAAGCACCGATTCAGAATCAGCGAGTTTCTTGTTTACGCCGAAGATCAGATTACATAGTACGGAGTGAGTGACATGTGTCGACACAGAGGGAAATTTTGAACACCAATTCCCTCAAAAAACCTTATCGCCCATGATTCATGATTCATGGCTCAAAGACCGGAAATGTAAGATCAAAGCAGGGAATACCCATGCATTACCCTTGTCCACACATGGGAAATAATTTTAGCTCTTTTGGCTGTAATAATAAGAGAATGACCTTGTAGCTAAAGGTACTGACAAACAAATCCCATTGATTACACTAAAGCGAGCTAGCCGGCTGAAAAGCCATGGATAGCTGGAGATGGCCGGTGCCATCGGCGATTCGATTAGAGTGTGAGAAAAGTGAACTAAAGTAAAGGGAGCTGCGCATGCCTGAAGTGCAATGTGCAATGGGATTTGTTTGTCAGTACCTTTAGCTAAGGTCATTCTCATATTATACTAGTAGTCAAATGCTGTGGGTAGGACCTATTTTGATATCAAGTTTTGGTAGGTATTATGAAACAATAAATTCTAAACTTATACGCATGCTTGTAAAATGACTACAATCACGCCAAGGCGTAGAAAGCTGAAATTTTACGCACTAAAAATTCAATTCTGATCAATATTATGAACTTTATTTACTTTTTTGACCTTGCAATAATTGCAGTTTTGAGCCAATATTTTTTTAAATCATAATATTATAATCAAACTGGAAAGTAGCGTGTTTTAACTGGAGTTGAGTAGGCGTGCGCGTATTTCGTCTCCGCGTGCATATTTGTTTTAAATAATTGCGAACTTTTGTTAGCTCAAACTCACGATACAGTCACAGTCTGGAGTCTGGAGGACGTCTATAAGGTACTACATAGTTTACTGTTTCCAAGCACTTATACAATGACTGTTTTATTGCCATAGCCATGGCTTACAATTTTTTGTAGGATAAATGGTATTTTAAAACTGTCCTGTATATATTTAGGGAATTCTCAATCGCACAGAAGCACAGGTATTTTTACGTTGCTTTAATGGCAAAAATAGTGCCTTAAATTCACATAGGGTTAGCTAAATTGGACAAATTATGTGACCTAAAAATATTTGTAGGCTTATGGAAAAATGTTACCTAAACATCGCTGTAGGCTTAAATATATGGGACAATGTGACCTAAAATCGAAGAGTATGACCTGAAAACATTTCTGTCGCAAAGGATCCTAAAATTCTGAAGAAAAGGAGTTGTAGCCCCGTATTTTCAAAACTTCAGAATTTGATCTATCCTTCATTTCCGATCTCTAGCGGATTATGACTCATCCAGTCTTATAGCTTGTTGAGCAAGTCTCCCCGACTCCCGACCGACCGTCAGACAAGATTTCCGTTTCATTGTAGTAGTCTACGCTTCTAGAACACACTATATCTATATCTTAGGTTGTCTCGACTGAAACGCGAAGCTAATTTTTGGGCTCATTTCAAAAGATAGCCAAATTTGGCTTTCGAATTTCAATTCCTAACATATTTCCCTAAAGCCTGTAAGCTTCCGTTTTTCGAAATTTTCAATTTTAAGGACAGGAAAGTTGGTCAAAGTTTAGGTGTCCGGGCGGAGCAGGAGTTTACACGTCTCACATAAAAACCCTCAGCAAGCATTAAGATGCATGAATGCTGCTGAGTGTTTTCCTGCTCCGGGTTTTCGCCTATTCGACCAATTTTTTATCAATCTAAAACCTAGTCGTATGAGCCCTCATCTAGAGTAAATGTTTTGTAGGGTCATAAGGTTACAATTTCAAGCTGTAAAAGTCACCAAAAAACTTCTAAGAAATATTTAGCTTTTTGTGGGATTGATTTAGGGAGCCATTGCGAGGTAGCTAAAAGGTTTCTTGGCCGAATTTGACCCGCTGACCCTTCAGAACCCTGCCTAT
>JABASH010004823.1:0-13245 GCA_019776445.1 Tomocerus maximus | reverse complement strand
CTAATGCAGTTTCTATGAATAATAATTACACTGCACAAGCAAGCAAAAGGATATATAGCATTTGTATTTTGTGCAATCCCTTCCCGTAGGTATTCTTTACTGCATTTGCCGACGACTGTAGAATAAACACAATGATCGTGTAGAAGCCTCTTGTAAGAATCATGTCAAATCAGTTCCTGTCTTCTTGTATATATCTATTACAATATACTATGCCATAATTTTCTGAAACAAGTTCAGAGCAGATAGAGGAACTGGTTCCTCTCTGCATTCAAAAGAATTTAATTCCTTCTAAGTATATGGGCAATACTATGATATCATTGAGCCAAGTCAATATTACATAACAGGTCATCATAAAATTTAGTAGTTCTAAAGCTCAATATTACACAATGAGGTATGCCCAGACATTTAGTTTTTGTTCCTGCCATATTTATGTAGAGCAAATATTAAATAACCAAAATGAGTGCGTATGCCTTTATAAGGTTACTGAACGATTAAATTAATTAAATCAGATTGAATTCCTTCCTGTCCGAAACAGGTGTCAATCCGTGGTACTTCTGTTTACAGCATCCATACAGAAGTTTGTCTATGGCCATAGATGTATTAAAAGCATGTACTACTTGTACTAGTAAAAACAAAATGGTCAAAGTTGGTCCCGGGCCAAATTGAACTGTCATGTGTACTGCTTCTCAGTTGTCCATGTTTTGTTGGCAGCAGTGTGTGATGTGTAATTGTCAGGTGTTAATTACGTTAAGTTGAATTAGAACAAAATCATTAGCAATTAAATTGCTAATGCATTCACGTCACTACCAACATAGACGATTTGGTTTTATTGCGCTTTTAGTAAAAATGCAAGTCTGTATTTTTACTGCATACAACTATTTCGAAATCGAATATTGCTATGTACTTGCGAAGAATTATAGAAGAAAGGGAATGGTGCTATTATTAATAGGGTTTAGCTATCTGCTTAGCTATATCTTTATTATTTCATTGACCTTTGCTTAGTGTACGATCGTCCTATATTTAAAAAGACAGTTTTGTTTCTACGTATTTGCACTTAACTACATTTATGTTTATAATGTGTTTTAAATGAACTGTTGCAAGTTGCAATATGACAGTTTAATTGATTTCAATATCGTTCTCTACTTAGTTAGTGTGAATTACATTGTGTATAAATTGTACCTCACAAGCACGCACTCGGCGTACTTAGTTGAAATCGTTTCGTTTAATGAATGATAATCTGATAATACTGCAATCTAAATGTGAATCGAGTACTTTCATGAAAAATAATAATAATGGTATGTCTGCATCATAAAGTGGGATGATAAAGCCATAGACATTTAATGCAGGCAGTAACGTGTAGTTCACAACTTTTTACGACTTCTCGTCTTCCCTGAACATCAAAAACGGGTTTAAGCTGTGAATCTTATTGTGCGTAGATAAGTTCCACTTTTCCTTTTAGTTTCACTCTTTGACCTATATTGACATTTTTATCGCCAGTGAATTACTATACAACTCAAGTCTGTATGACTATCAAATATGAATGCCAAAATGAAATGTGAATGGCACTATTCATACTTTTGTTGTCAACAAGCTACGCTATATATAGTTGAAGTGCTTTTGCCATAAGTCATTCCCATCTGTGTATAGCAGCGATTTTTAATGTTTATTTAAGTGTCCTTCGTCTATATCTTTGCTCTTGAAATGTGTACCGAGGCAGTAATAAATAAAACCAGGACAGTTTTCTATTTTGCCTTTTGGTTTCTCACTCTACACATGCTATGGGGAACTAATTGAAATTATTGAAGAACTTAAAATCTTAATTTGAAATTCATTACCAATTTTATGAAGTTGGGTTGAAATAATTAAATTTTCGTTATTCAGATGAAAATAAATCCCATTTTGCAATGCAGAATAATTGAAAAAATATGAATAATTGAATTGCACACTTTTTGCAGAGGATATTGAAATTTTTTAATGTTTCTGGGTTTTATCGTTTCATGCATCATTAAGTTGGTTTTTAGTGTCTGTGGTCTGGTCTGTTAACATTAGATTATGAAGCAGGTGTAGATGACATGGTAGTTAATGTATTAAATATCTATTTTGCTATGTTTGGTGTTATATGTATTATAGAAGATGCATAATCCTTATGTTCATTTGCAATTTACTTCAGTATGATATATGGAGACATTATTGTTCAAATAAGTTGTGAATGTTCCACTCCTGCCCTGGAGACAAAGTAATTACAAGAAAGAATTGCATGTATGTGTATGTAAATCTGTATAAACTACAGGCAGCTTAAGAAAAGACTTCACGATTTGAGGCTTACGAATAGTTAGACTATAGATCAAGATTAGGAGAAAACTTGTAGACAGTATTCTGTGACACTACATCGAGACATACAATAGAGACATGAGAGCGGCTTATGTTGCTAAATCTATGTAACAATAGATGCATAATGCGATTTAAAGCAATTCACCACTACAAAGAAATGTAGCTACATTAAAAGTTACACTGACCGGAGCCCCCAATAAAACAGTAATCTTTTAGCCAAAGATAAGCTGGCAGTATAATACTTAATGAACTGAGAGAAAATTCGCCCCAGTCAACCTGGAATACACAATTAATCTAAAAAGATTAAACGAAATTGCATTAATTGTTCTTATGTGAGACTTTATGCTAATTGACAGCCCAATAGTGTATGTGTTTTCTAATGAGCACAAACACTGTCAAACAAAAGGTAAACAGGAACTACTGTTCTTTCCCATACTTATAGTCAGTATTGCATGCATGGATATGATAAAGGAAATTAATAGTATTACAACATAATTTGTTGCGGTATTACTTATTCCTACTTCCAATCTTCATTTTCATGCATATAGCTACTGCACCGCAATCAGTCAGCACTTTTATGTATCATCATTCCTTCGTGTAAACACTAATTTAAGATATGAAAAAGTTTGTTTACAGACAAACAACTGCAGTGTGCTCTACTTTTTCCTATTTTTAATAACAATAATAGAGACCGTGTGTAATTGTGTCATGTCCGTGTCATGTCTTGCAAATACACGACAGAGAAAATCAAGGAACTAAATATTTAAAACGTAGAATAATGAAGAAATCGCTGATTGAATTGCAATGCAATTCATTGTAATGAAATGCAACAGCCGATATCTTTCAATTTATCAGTAACTAACCGCCTTCCTTCCTATGTTGTCTTATTGTGTTGTTGTTACCGCACCGGCGTGACAAAACAAGTTGATTCACCTGTCTTGAACTGCACTGTGAAATTTATAAACGTTTTTCCTTTGGCTCAAATGCACTTTACGCAAACTAGCTCTAATAAAGTAACAAAAGCTATCTTTGACTGCTAAATATGAATATTCGTAACTCCAATGCACGTCATGCATGCCTGTGGTCAGTTCATTATTCTTCAGGCGTTCTATTATACACGATCATTAGATTTTGCAGCTGATTTCTTTTCAGAACAACATCAATTACACTTCTATACTTGCAGCTTTGCATATAAAGTGATTAGTTTATAAATATTTCTAATGTGACCACTTCACCTTCAGGCTCCGCTTCTAGAAAACCATTTATATTTTATCTTCACAAATAAGTCTTACTAAATTGTAAATACTACCATCATTTCCGTTTTTTACAGATAAGTGTTAGAGATTTGAGCTAACTAATAATCTTTAGCAATTTTTTAGCAATTAAGCATACAGTATGAAACGAAAATATAATTGTGCAATGGATACTCATAAAAAACGTGAGTGTAAATGTTAGTACTCACGGCATGTCATTCCGTGTAGAACAGTAACACTATCCCGAGGCTGACAAATAACGGATGTAATGTGATAGATGAAAAATCACTTTCCAACTCATAAATTGAGCTAAATTAAACTGCAGTGTATAATAGTTGGACAGATGCTACAATTAACTTTGTGTATGGCTTGTGTATATCATCATTAATGATTGAATGGGGACCTGCTTTGTGCATTTACTTATGTACAACAATAACTGGCAATAGATGTAAGCTACTTACTTGACTTGTTCTTGGTACAGGATGAGAAAATCATGTAGTTTAATGTAAGTAGGTAGAGTAACAGATATTATGATGCATACGTGTGTCTGTTGAGGCTGTGAGTAAATGAGTATGTCTCTGTCGCATGCAAACCCAAGAAGAACGACTTTTATTGAAAAAGACACGGAAGTTGGCTAAATGAACTGAAGTAAATGGGCTGAACTCTTATGATCCTTTGGTTCATTTAACAATTTACACATTGGACTGGCTAGGACTACATCCTCTATTCTATAGCTTGTTAAAAGGATATTGTTCAGTAGTACAGTGGTCTGCAGCTATGGTCAGTAGTGAGTGTGGTAGGAGTCCACATGGCTATCTCCCTTTCTCGTAAGTGTGTTTGTACATTAGTTGCTAAATCTATTTCTTTGAATAATGTTCTCAGAGCTGTGTGACAAGAAATCTTCCGCGTTGATCGCTAATCTCCTTATTAGTTACAAAAAGGAATGTATATTGTTGCATTGCATTACCATAAACGTAATAAAAGGATTTTATTACGCGATTTATTTGCTATTTAGCCTTTAGCCTATTTATTTCCACTATTTACTTTTCACTACCTTCCTTTAGTCCACATGCCATCACTCAGCCATAGCAGACATGCAGATTCACTTAGTATGTACCGTTTATTAGTTTGTCTACATAATATTAAATGATTTACTTTGCATTACTCACACTTTCGTTTAACACTGTTACTATACACGCAGTAATGCGAAGCGTGTTTGTATTAAATTATAATAAAATTGTTGTAACAAATACTATTATTCATGTAATGGAACAACAGATTTGTAGTTTGCTTAACTGAAAATATGAAAATCACAAAGAATTGTCCTTATTTACAAACCGAGACACACACATTACTGTTTTCATTTACTTACTTTTATTTACGTAGAGTCAACATTACAGATTTAAATTAAATAGCTAATTTTGTCTACCACACAAATTCCTTAAATAAAAGGTTTTCTATACAATATCTACTAAATTTTGAATTTCAAGCATGACCAATTAGAATCAGGGTTAACATGCACACATTCATTAGAGTACATCATTTCACATTGTCTTGCATTGGAAATATATTATGACATACAAGAGAATTGATATTATTAATACAAAACTAGACTTCTATCAAAAATAAATCAATTGTACAAACACAAATTCAATACACAACTCAGGACGAATCAATAATAAATCTGTCTACTTTTATTGCTTACTTATTTATTGTAACTTGTTGGAGTAATATTTTCTTAAGACTAGGTTTACTAGGTGAGTAGTACAATACAAGGCATTGACATTGACTGTGAGTCGAGTAAATAAGTAAATGACAATGACAATACAACAAAAGCACACAGAGGCTTCTTCAAAGATACAATACACTATTGTGAGCTGGATACAATAACATAGTGTTTGGGTAATAGTGCATCCAAGCTATTTGATGGCATTTAATAAAGAAATATAATTAAAAACATGTCAGTTTGCATTGTATCTTTTGTATATAACCAAATTCCTCACCGGATTGCTGTATCGTACAACAGCAGCTTTCCACTATATTTCCTACCGCATAACTAATACATGAGACAAGACATTCTTGTAAAAATATATACCATTTGATTGATTATTTACTTATATATTTGCATTACACATTAATTAAGGAACTGAACTGACATAAGGTGAATCATGATTCTGATGTTACTTTATCGCCATAATTGCTTTCCGATGATGAGGACTTGCGAGATGAAATTTTCGGTGACGAATCTGATTTTGTTGGGGCTTCTACCACAACTGGCTCCACATTCGTAGCCGCGCCATAAGATCCGGAAGGTACGGAAGAATAAGTTTGTTGCTGTCTAGCCTTCTTTGGGGCCTTGTATCTGATGAAGAAAACCTATGGCAGACAGAAATAAGAATTAGGGTACAAATGTCAAATAATCCTGAAAATGTAGTATTAAAGTAGTTTTATCATCATAACTTACCTCTGGCTTGCTTGGAGGGGTTGGTGGGTGACTGCAAATAGAAAATAAATTAATTAATCAAACGAATTACAAAAAAATGCAAAAATTATAGTAGCAACTTTAAAATTTCTTACGTTGGTACGATGATTGGTTCTGGAGGCTCCACTCTTGGGACAAGGATGTAGACCAAGGTCTATATAGAAGTAAAGTGAACATTAGTACCGAAATAAAATAATTGATTATTGTGTATAAATGATATTAACCTTCTGTTGTGGTGGAGGGGGTGGAAGAATTAAATCTGGTTTGGGTGCTTTGGGTCCCTTGACGTATACAACTCTGTATTCGACATTATGGTCGGGTCCTGCTCCAGTTACAACTGGAGGTGGGCCATATCCGAGGGCTCCTGCAGGTAATCCTTGAGGAGCTCCGTAAGAGACTTGGACATTTGTGGGGGAAGAGTACTGTTGAGATGCTTGAACTGGAGCTGAGTACTGAGGCTGTTGTTGTTGCTGACTTGGAGCAGAATAAGAATTTTGGGAAGAAGATGACGGAGCTGAGTATGATTGCTGCTGTGATTGTTGTGATGGAGCATTGTAGGAATTTTGAGAGGATGAGTATTGGTTGGAAGGTGCTGCGTATTGGGATTGCTGCTGCGAAGAGGCACTGACGTATTGTTGGGGTGCCGGGGAATATTGAGAGAGTTGGTTCGACGAAGAGGTCTGTTGAGTCGAGGATGAAGATGATCTCGCACTTGCAGATGGAGCAGTATAATGGGAATTGGATGGAGAGTATACTATTTGGGGTCCTGGATTTTGCTTTTCCAGCGTTGAATAATACTGTGGCATTACATATTGATGAGAATGCGTCTGACTTGACGGAGGAATGTGTATTTGAGCTACGGACGGCACAGGTTGAAAATTCAAATCTGGGTTTGAACTTCTATGAGAATATCCGGTGGGAGATTCGGCTGAAGCTAGCATCGCTATCGATGCCAGAGCCTAATTGTGAAAGGAGAAAAAGTATTTCAATTAAAGAATAAATACACTTAGATTTGTTTGTCTTGGAAGAGTTTAGATTAAATAGTATGAGTGTGAGAGTAGGAGTGAAGTGGTTGATTTATATTGTCAGGAAAAGTAAACTTTCCAATTGCATCGTAAATAGATTGCTAAATTGCTTAGGTATAAGAAGCATAAAGTCCCAGTGCATTAGATTTGATTTTTCCTGTGGCCTAGACTGGACTGTAACAAAGCGGCTAATAATGACTAATGACGAAAGGAAAATTCCTGATGGGAAAATAAACATCTGCGGCATTGCAAACGTTGATTTGTGCAATTAATCAATCATTAGAGTGTACGATGTTGCACGACAAAACATCACAGCTCATATTCCATATACCGCCATTTTCAGCAGAAACACCTTTCAAAATGTCCTTTGATTTGACAAACGGTTCAGGTATTCTTTTTGCTGCTTTAAGTATTACTTCTGTTATGTCTGTTATAAAACATATTTCCACGCAGTCATAAACCAATAGAAAAGGAGATGGCAATGATGTGAAATAAAGTGGAATGAATTTACAGGAGTAGTGAGTCACAATTAGTGGAAGCCATTCTTCTCCCAACTGCCTACCTGCAACTTGCCTATTAATAATGTATAAGGTAAAGGGAAAGGAATTGTTGATTTGATAAGATTTTGTTTGCAGTCAAATCAATTGAGTTCTCTTCCTTTCCGTTCTCTTGTCTCTGTCTTTTCTGTTATTATTATCGTGTTGTACTTGTACTTGTTTGTCATACTTACTGTTCTATTTTGTTCTTTGACTTGGTTAGTAAAATCCTTTCATGAAATGCATTTCATCTACCTTACCTTACTTGGCTAATTACTAATTCATTTTATTGTACCATTTTCGTTTGGTTTACTGAAAGTCTACTGCAAATGCATACAAATTACTCCTTCGTTCATCTACCTCATATTTAATGTATTTCTTCAATTCATACATTCGTGTCCTTATTTATGTCCTATCTCTACAGGACAGTCATCAATTAGTTACTGTAAGTATAATTCACTTAGGAAATACTCGTAATAACTGTATTTCACTACTTACTAGTGGAATACTTAGAGATAATCATGGTAATGATGAAGATATCATCATTAAATCAATACACGCGCATGTTTAGCACAATATCCTGCTAATAAATAAAGAGGACGTAGATTACACTTTCAGGTACCTAATTCTTTTATTGAATTCTCTTGACAAACATCTGATAATGACAAAATATCATTATTGGCGTTTTCTGTTTGTTGTATCTCTATCTCATTTGTATGTATATTATACATTGTGCCTTATTCTATAGAATCTACATTTCGTTTGGTCGTGTCACTCCACAAAAAAGAAAACAGGTTTTCGTAACGTAATCGTTACACTGTATTGTAGGTATTGTAAAGCATACTCAACTGCATTGTTATGACTAGGGCATCAGTTACGAAATCAATATCTGTAGGTATCTAAGAAGTATCTGGTTAGGTACACAAACTTTTCAGAGAGTGTTATTGTATGGTCATGTACAACAAAGCCAATGTCCGGCATGAAAATAAAATTTTTATCTGAGTAATGTTCACTCACTCCACGTACTGTCTTGCAAAGGACTCAAAAGGATACATTTCATATATATTACTCTACATTTTTTTCTTCTGTGGATGAATTGTTGTGTTTTGTTGCATTCGGTAGGTAAATTGTTGGTTTTCAAATACTTAAAAATGTTTTTTGTGTGTTCACTCTATAGTTTGGTGGAGGAGAGAAGGGAATGTAAAGGAATGTGCATAATAATGATAATATTATTATTGCTGAGGATTTTATTTTGCCTAGCCAGGACCAGAATAGAATGGACTACCTCAGTTTGCTTTACATTTCTTTTCTTTGCTCAGGTTTTCGTGTTATTGCATTACATATGGAATTTTGTTTATTCTGCCTGTTCTTCTTGCTCAAGTCGAGTCAACATTTCAGTTCAATCTCAATTTGAGAATCTAACTAAACCAATGAAATTGCATCATCACTCCAACTCAAGTTTCACTGTCAGTCATCTTATCATGAGCCGAGTCCAACTTTCACTTTCCTAAGATGAGTTAAACTAAACTCAACTTAAATCCACTGCCTTATAGAAATATGCATTAATTCGATATAGACCACTATGTTGCATTTACGAACCTATACAAATGTAGTACAGATATAAACTAAGTATAATAATAATCTATCCTATTGGCATGCAAAGTAATATTTAATGAAATGTGTTACGAGTAATCTGCATACGTAATAACAATAAAATAGAATACTGGAAGTGTCTAGCTAGATTGCTTTATTGCATGGACACGCTAAGGTAACTAAAGATAATACAAAGCAATCTAATGTAATCGAGTTAGCGTTGGGTAAATCCCTCCTAGAGCAGATAAGGTACTGTAAGAGTATTACATATGTAATAGTGTACCTTAGATTAAGTAGCTAAGCTTGTATGTATGTTAAGTGTAAATCTTTAGGTACTTAGAATGCCTATTATTGTAAGCAATGTATGTAAATTGTCAGAACATGGACATAACTTACATTCTTTAACTCTGACTAATGAAATGTCAGAAAAGTATGACTACAGAATGTAATGGCGTAGTGTGCACAACAATGGATCATATTTCTGGTAATTTATTGCAAGCGTGCTTTGCTTCAATGCTCAACTTATTTTGTGAATCGAAAAGGTAAGTAGATGGAATGGGTTTTCCTACTTTGCTGCATTATTATCTTCTATTGCTACATTACATTATAGCATTAAAGCAAAAGACTACCTAATGGGAATTGTAAATTACGAATTGAACACTATGCACATAAATACTTAGCCGCATGTAATGCTATGTGAATAAATACATTATGCATGTAGATACATGCAATTACCTACATAACATTTACACACACTTCGCACATAAGGATATTGCAAAAATATTCCAAGCATGAATCAACATTAAACGATTCATCACTCTAAACTCATCTCTTGCCTGCAGTTTTGATTTCCGTTTGAGTGTGAACGTTCAGACCACGGCCCATGCTCAGCCTAAGTGTTCATTATCATTTTATTTTCACTACATTTGTTGGCAGTTGCTGCTCCTCACAAAGCACTTGAGATCTGCCTTCTTTACTTTACTAAACTTTAATTTACATTATGCGTCCGTTGACTTAGTTGAAATGATGATGGGAACGGGACTGAGTGAGTGAAGCTTCTAGTCCAACAAGAAAAGATTGAACAGCACACATCAAGAAATGATGTTAAGTTGTCTTGTCTCAGATTAGAAAATCATTTTTTAAGCTTCTGTTCCATTCTATTGTGTCTCCACTTCTGTCTAAATGAAATCTATTACTAAGAACAGTGTAGGAGGATTTACTATTTAAATGTGATTGCTGCCTCAATGGGTTTGGCTTGGAATAGAACTACATACTACCAATAAAACTTTATATATTATGCCTATTACGACTGCTTATTATGAACTATTATAATAATTCTAGGTACATGCTGTATGTGCATACAGGTATTGCTACAGGTAGTATATAGTAGACCACAAGGCAGATAGACCCGTTATCTTCTCATTACTCTATCTCTCTCTGCCTTTTATACTCCCTGAGTTATGTTTTATATTAATTCTTCCGTATACCATTATGATTTGAATTCTATCCGTACATATACCTTAGTAGCAGTTGAAGAAGTCTGTTCTTATAACATAATTCATATTTGTAAGCTAATTCTTACGAATGCTTCCTTGGTCATATTGCAATGTCCGGTACTCACAAGATTCTGTTACGTATATATACTTAAGAGAGTACTGCAGTGTGCAAATATTATATATCTACCATAAGTCACTTAGTTAGAAAAGATAAAACATTAGAGGGAAACTTTCACTGATGGTTCTTCTGTGTAATGTAATGTAATCACTGCGGTAGGTACCTAATCACTTGGCTTCGTCCTCTGCAACACTGTACTAGACTGAAAGGGAATTCTATTGTATTTATTGTCAGGTGATTAAAGGCAAAGCCTCCGAGCTACGTCTCTACTACTTAGACATAGAACTCTATGTGCATTTCAAATAGGAAGGTTTAACCATTGCACAGTCTCTCTAATAAGTTATCTGTATAAATAGATATGTGCATCTGTAGCTTGTGGCTCTGTGTGTGAATGGCCATAGATGGATAGCTCTATGCAATGACATTAAATTAACTTTGGTATTAAACTAGCAGGTGTTAATTTGCAGACCTAATTTGAACATTTTTCTCATATGTGTGTCATTTCGTCAAGCGTGTCAAAATGAATTGAAATTTCTATTTGCAGCAAGTCTTTCTGTTTACCTGCGTGTACATATCCATATTCTTACTTGCCTTTTTCACAGTCTTTCCCTAAACTTTTATCTCTATTCGTGCCTCATTTTATATTATTTCAAATAATTTTTCATCGCCTGAGGAGATCAAATGAAAAATATTACTAGTTCAGAGATTGGAAGATGGCCAGCGCTACTATAAGGATGTATTATTATCTGAATATGCCTTCTATATGATATCTACTATTAGAGATATGCATACTCATTGCCAGGATTGACACTTGTGTTTTATGAATCTCTCGGTTACTTAGATTTGGAACAGATTTGCACAGTATCAATGCAGTATACCAATGCTGCTGCTCTTGAAATGTTAACTATACTGTTCATAATTTCCATTGAAGTTCATATAAGAGAATATTGAAGTTCTAATGCAGAACATTTTCCATTAAAAGAATACAGTTTATTTCACTTGTCGGTTCTATACTGAAGAGTATTGCCGTGTCATGTTTAGTCGTGTAGAAATTTATGCTTTACTAAGCTGGTAATGAAATGACATGACAGATTAATGATGGAGATTAACCTCAATTGCCTTCCTTTGTTTCCTATGTACTTTCTTTGGGAGATGGCAAGATGCGGGATTATTTATGTTATGGGATGCGTAAAAGATTTCCGTGTGATCCAAGCTTTCAATTTCACTAAAACTCAGACTTACTACATTGAACACTACAAGAAATTATCATAATAATAATTTCTTACGCTATCTTTCATCTGCCGATTAAATTAGTTTTATATTTCATTTTATTAACGAAATTAATTCAATAGGTAGTCAGTTCTGTTTTGCCATAATGTAGCATACATAACAAAGACTCCGAAATACTGATCGAGTGATCGAACTATTATAATGTAATTTGGGAAGGGTGGATTTAGTATTGAAAAAAGGAAAGATGAAAGAAACGAAGAGTGAACTTACCAAAAGGACTCGCATGATTGGTCTCAAGGAGTTGGCGTTGTACGAATGAAAAATGTAGAAAATAGGCACACTTCACTAATCGTATCCGAATCCAAAAAACGGAGGTTGAGGAGTCAACAAATCCAGACGTTGACTAAATGGTGAATCCAAATGAAACTGATGGTGACTAGGAGTTTTGCTGACGTTGAAAAATGAATTAGATCGTTGTGAGTGTTGGAAAAGAGAGAAATGGTAGTGTGACAATTGATAAAGAGTTAGTGGCTGAATGAACTTATGCAACAGAGTTACACGGACTTTATATACTTTCGTCCCGCTCCTCTTGTCTTGGCAAGAACAAGAAAATTTTATGATGACTTACCTAATCTTTATTTTATATGAATGAATGTTCTGGGGAAGAATCAACTCCTTATATTTGTAGGTTGACCAGAGCAGACGGAGTAGAGTAAGCCAAACGAAGCCACATCAGAAAGGATCTGAGAAAGATGTTTCTGATTGTTGCCCTGTCCTGTTGCTATATACTTCTACCTTTGCTTTACTTTACTTTGGATTGCTTGTGGAAATGGTCTGAACGAGCGAGGGGTCGGTCCCTAGGCTGCAGAAGACACCAGAATAACATTACAACTACAGAAAACATCGTCGTGAACACTTGCCCAGCTCTACTAGAATACTCTGCCATGTCATGAAATCGCAAGTGAACTAAAAGTACATTCATAACATAAACATCACTATAGTATAAATATACAGAATTTCTGTATTGTACGCATCATGCAATGTTATTAGTAGTGAAGAAGACGAAAGGATAGCTTCTCTTACAATTTTAAAGTGTTAAGATTGCCTGTGCTAAAGAACAATGTGTTGTGCATACAAAATGTCATACTGAGGAGAGGACAGAACTCGGAAAACTGATTTAG
>JABASH010004822.1:0-13248 GCA_019776445.1 Tomocerus maximus | reverse complement strand
CAGAATTGAGATAAAGCAGACTTATAATTTTCATCGCGTCTGTGTTGTTTACATTATTTTTCTATTCCATGAACAGTTCCTATACGTGTATTGTACAACTAGAACGTAATATTATTCTGCAAATCTACTTGGCGGTTGCTTGTAGTGCTTAAGTAGACCATGCTTAGTATATCTTTGCTTACAAGTAGAGCACTTAAACAAAAATGTTTACAACATTAGCCACATCAAATATGTTTGTGTATTTTTCAATGATAAAAATGAGATTGAGGTAGTTGATTAAAAGAAGCATACCGGAAAACACTTAAACCGTCAATTACTACTACAGACATGTACAGAATATTTTCTACGTCTGCCACATGGCTTTTATCAATTAATTGTGCTATGCTAAATATGCGTAGCGTAAGTTCATCAATAGTATGGCTATGCTACTGTAAATTATTAGCTTACGAATTCCTACGACCACTAAACCTATCCTATAGACATAAAATCTACCTAAGCTAAAAAAATAATTGCAATGCACATTATGGTCAGAAAATGCATAAAGGGTGCATAAAACTAATATAATGAAATGTTAATACACTTAGTTTGGATGTGTATTACTCTGCCTGTGCAAGTGTTAATATTATATGTAGGCTGCATTTAGTTGCAAACATATACAAACATTGCATCATCACATTGATCCGGGCTATGTGATGTATTGAACTAGGTAGGCAAAATATCGTTTGTGACGCAAACCAACGGTCTCATAGTAATGTTGATATTCAGACCCAATACGATTTACAAAACACAGATAAACATATCACTTGTAACATTGTGTGGCCTGATTGTGTGACTCATTCACTTTAAGCCAATTAGTGACTGACATTACGATATCAATTTGCGTACTAAAACTTAATCGTTAATTAATGAAAGATATATATGCAACAACACGACCCACGGTCCCACAAATACAAACAACCTCAGCTAAACGGTACGGAAATGTTTACATACTAAAATAATTCTTCAGTGGTCGACCGCAAAGGGATGTATAAGGAAATAATGAATATATAACCAAGATAATGTATTTTTGTCACTTTCATGCATCAATAGTTTTGTTTTTGCTTTTGGCCATTCTGGATTGAGTCAGACATATCCAATGCTGATATTCCAGTAAATGCATATACATATATAGTTTTAAGTCAGATAAACGTTGCGAGATGTTCAAAATTGTATTCTAAGAAAAGTGGGGAAAATGTAATATGATATGATGACGAGAATAAAAAGTACCATTTACTACATTGGGTTACTACATTGTATAAATCCTGCTGTAAAGGGTTGTGAGCTACAGAAGATGCCTGCAAATATATTAGATATACGAAACTATAGTGCATATTGGTGATAATTGTGGCTACTTGAGCTTGAGCTATATAGTTACTGCGCAGCAAAATGACGAATGTTTTGCATGCATCCACAACTCGCCTTGTATTTTGCCTTGCTGCTCCTGACTTGACTCAATAAGTAAACATTATTAACTTAACCGGTTCTCCATTTCACTTCATTCGGTTACTAATGCCAGAATGCTAATTTCTTTTTTACTATCAAGAATGCCCAAAATTTATAAAATGCACAACACACCAGTCGAGTGTATACAAACATATGGCAAAGCAGCATGTCTCTCTCGTAGCCAATGTAACTCACTTTAAAATTTTCAATTCAAAATACATGGACATCGCAATCGGTATGATTCAATATGGTAGTGATGGTAGTATTATTAGCAGCACTTTGAGTTTGTATGCGGTTTACCCGTATATAAACATTTAAGCAAACACTTGTTTAACAACATCGAGAGCGGAATTAATTGAGAAAATCCAGGAAATGAGTCACTCGAATAGCCAAAATAAGGGTCTAGGCATATTCATTGACTTGTGTGCTTGACTATTATTTTACAATTCATACAAAGAAAGATTTATATCAGTGGTCCAAAGAATTGAGATTCTTACTGACGTACACTTAACATTTAATTGAGATTGGTTCAGTTTTTACCAGTAGCATATCAGTAAGTATTTACAATGTTAGAATGATTATGGTATACTTAGCAGGGATACTGAGGTAAAATCAATTATTCTGTAGGAGTAGATACGGTTTTCATAAGGAGAATGAAGAACAAAGGGCACAATTTTATGGCATCATAGGTTCATTATTGGGATTTTCACACCAATAGTATATTGGTATATGATTTTCTGATTACGAAGCGTACGTAAACTTCAAAAATGAGAAAAGTAAGTCAATAAATGTTATTCGGTTAGTACTGAATCATTTACGAGTAAACTGTAATGCAGCAAATTGCCTTTAGATCGAAGTAAAACCGACAGAGGTTGAAGAAATGTTGTGTAAGCTTGAAAATAGCTGTGGCACTGGAGAAATGTTAAAATGACACTTACCTCCTGGAGTAGTAGAATAAATAGTTCCACCTGGAGTGGTGGAGTAATCATTGGGGAGTTGACTGGCACTATTGATGACCATACGGCGAGAAGGGATGGCTTGACTTTGAGTCACTTGACGGGCGACAGGAGACAAACTCATTTTCACGGTAAAATTGATTATCTAAAGATTGACTAAGAGTTCGTAATATTTGGGGGGGATTCCTCAGATTAAGGCAGCGAAGGAAGTTTTAACAATTGTACGATTTGGTTTGTTGACTTATTTAGAACCACCACAAAGTCCTATTCTATGGTCTAACCGAACAGAAGAGAAAGTCTAGGGAAGGCAGTGCTTGTCCAGGTATTATAGTACTACTAGTCAAGTATCCAGCAAAGGTCGCAAGAAGTAACTAATTAGGAGCAGAGCTAGAAGATCAAGTTAAATAATAATAAGTAAAGCGTAGCTAGAGTTGAAGTGGTGAGTTGAAGAGTCCAACAGAGTGAGTGAGATAGTGAAGAGCACAAGGAATACGAATAAATACGACGCAGGCTGCCCGACCAAAAACCAAGTCACACACAAAATACAATTCAACTCTTCCAGCTAAAGCAGCATGCATGCAGCAGAAGAACTCTGTTCAACAATAATATGCCTTACCACCTACTAGACCCAAGCTTGTAAATAATGCTGCACAAAAAACTATTTCGTACTTACATTTACATTCTACCAGTTACACACAGTACAAACCGAACTTGCTTATTGGTGTACACATCCAATGCAGTCGCTTTTGTACTCCAGCAGTAGTACATGTTTCTAATCTACATAAAGCTATACCCAATACCTTTATATACTTTGTAACTTAAAAGCTGAGATTTTGCCCAACAACGTGTTTACATACGTTAAAATTCTGAGCTATATTAACTAAAGTACTTATACATGGTTATATAGCCAAGTCAATAAATATACACTTTAGAGTTTTAACTAACTTTAGTTATGTCACGTACTATGTACATGTTAACTTAAATTCGTAGACACAATCTGTATAGCATAGATTTACAGATGTACGCATCAATGTACTAAGTAATCTTCCGAAAGCAAAGTTACTAAATCCCATGCCGTATATGCCCACTACATTACCTTAGATTTAGTAATCATTATCAGTAGTAATCTCAAATTAGAAAAAATTGTAGGATAATTCCTTTGTACTTTGAGATAAAGATGTACAGTTAAGAGAGAATCACAAAGTAAATATTTGTTTATTGTTTACAGCTTATGTTAAAAGTAATAGGGACATGCTACAAATAAAGTTATTTTTATGACATCCTGGTTCGTAGTACGTGAGGATTAAGTCATGTTTATACGGTATTTTGTTGCAAGCTTCTTGATGTTGGTATACTCCGTTTTAAGCTGAATCTACATATAAAGAACTGTGTTAGTTTGTCTTCCAGTGGTACAGTCGTAGTAGGTAAGTATCACTATGTTAGTAGGTACACTTCAGGCTACATAGGTATCTTTATGTTCTATGTGGGCAACTTGTTACGTATCGTATGCGATTGGCTTTAGCAAAGTGCGATGTTGTCTTTAAGTATACTCTACAAATACACAGAGTTGTGTTAAAATTGTCAAACTTCGAGATGCTAGAACGAAACTTGGAAGCGGTAGGCAGAATTGCATCCTTTGTACATAGAAATACAAACATAATATTATGTATGATGCATAAACTCTATTCTCTCTGGCTTTCTTAGAGAGTAACAAAGAGTCCCGTTCCCATCTGCTGGCGATCCTCCATAAACTTTGCATTTTTACCACTCATCTAAAGTGTAGTTAGGATTTCAACAGTTAGCTGGCAGAGGATCGTAAACATATCTCATTGTATATACTAGAAGTATACTTTTTACAAACCATGCAAATGAAATCATTTACTATATCATTAAGATAAATATTATTATTTGTGTATCATTGCATCCCTTTTCTTATACATTTCATTGAAAACCAGACCAGTTATCTCTACAAGTTTCTTATAGCGTAATTATTGTTTTCCAGCACTTGACTATTTTTGTATTACCTACTTAATGGCTTGCAAAAAAGTTATTTTACGCATAACACCCACTTCTATCTTTAACTTTTCATTAATTTCCCCAAACAATCTTAAACCTCAATGAGCTTGTCCTAAGGTTTTCATATACGCATAATGTTTCGTCTCATTAAGAC
Organism: Tomocerus maximus; assembly: GCA_019776445.1. Lineage (NCBI taxonomy): Eukaryota > Metazoa > Arthropoda > Collembola > Entomobryomorpha > Tomoceridae > Tomocerus > Tomocerus maximus. Next base: position 8,640 of record JABASH010004822.1, on the reverse strand, counting down.
TGGGAGACAACAACGAACAACAGCCACATAGAACGGTTGTGTTACACAAACACAAAGATGTTTCATAATGTTAATGATGCATTCAATTCCTTATAGTTCTATTTACTTGTATCATTTTCATAGAGTCAACACTATAAGTTTGATTCCAAATCGCAACTTGTAACTCATGTAAGCTTGTAACTGATCCAGTAAATCTTTGCATAAATTAACCTACACATTGTAACGAGAGGATGAAAGTGGCTGACGACAAAGGCCAAAGTTATAAGTTCACCCTACTACTTACATTCATATACGTAGAAGAGTGTGTTAACAGATGTGCGCCTTTAGTTTACCTTCAACTTTATAAATACAAGCGTAGGAGCAAGACCAGAAAGAGTCGATGATTTAATGGCAGACCTTGTTAACTGGCCCTGACAAAGAACTGATCTTTGCATATAGTTATATTAAACATCAACTAGTTTTAGCGTTTTAGTAAATAGATTTGTGTATCATGTGGTTAAAGTTACCTGATTTTTTGTCTTTTCATTCCTTAGCTCTTGGACGAAATAAAGATCTGGAGTTACTTATGCCATAATAAATACTTTAGAAAATAAGTGTATTCATTTTTGTAGACAGTTGACATGAATGGGTTAAAGATAGATTTACAGGTCAATGTTATTTGACGAATGCAGCTACGATTTAATAGATCACGCGTTGGAGCGATACAAACTTTATAAATATATTCAATGTCAAAGTATTATTAGGCAGAAAAATGCTAGATTAAGGTCCGTCTCGTTTCTTCACTCACATATTTTGCATCCCATCCCACCCATTTTTCGTGACGTTAGTCACATATAAATAAACATTAACGCAGCAGGACGTCTTCAGGGCTACATTAATTGTGGAGTTTATGTTAAGAAATAAGAGCAATGTTAATATTTCAGATCTTGAACAAATCCAATATTTATTCGCTGATTTTTCATAGTTAATATTTTAGTCGAGTAGAAATCGTCAAGCGTGAAATAAAAACACGGTTCAATGTTCAATCTATATATTTACATGCAACAAAACAACATGACAATTAGCAATCTGCACAGGATAAAAATGTACTATATAGGTAGTAAATGAGGTTGCAAGGACAATACTTGAATCTCACTTTCAATATACATTGTTAAATAGATAGTACATTTATAAGATGGTACAAGTATAAGATGGATGTTTAATACTTAAAGCTGACTTTTCTTTACAAGTTTTTGACACATTAGTTCACAAACCATCTCATAATTCTCATAGTATAATATTGTAAAAGCTTAATACCGTCATTGGCATAATAACTTACATAATATTCGACTTAGTGAAACACGTTTAATTTCAAATGGTTCATTGCGGCAGCATCTTAATTCGGAATACTGATTTGCATATTTACGTACAGACAGACAGAGAGTCTTGTATTTGTATACAGTATGGTATAAAGTATTTTATTATTAGTTTGGGTAGGCAGTATTATTGTATCTTATCTACAACTGCTTTGAAATTGTACTAAATCTACTTTCTATAGCTGTAATTTGTGTTATGAATTGTACGATATTGTTTATTTGATTGATTGGTAATATCATATAAACTTGATTGAATTGAAAGATGTGCTCAGTCAGGTCTTCGGTAGTACAGTAACATTTTAAATATGTAGATTTAATTGGATAACAGGATAATAGTAGTAACAAAGCGTTATAACAATGCCTAAAAATCTCTGCATGGTAGACTAGCTTAACAACCACGTTTAATAAGCTTTACATTATCCATAATAAGATAAGTCAGCCAAGACCTTTGTAATTAACCTTAAATTGTATTTAGTAGAAATATTTTAATGACTACACTACGAATACGTACAATTAAGCTGTCTAGTTATCTAGCAACATTTAATAATTTAAAGGAGCACCACTTAGAGACATTACTTCAATAAACATTGAAACTAATCAAGAGTTACCTACTTTATATTGGAAAGTATAACTTCCGACTTGATATTTAAAATGCACCACATTAACATAAATACATAATTTAAGTAATTAAGCAAAGCAGTTCGGGTATTTTTGTTTACAGTAAAATTTCAGTCAACTATTTCAAAGCAGACATTTATTTTTTACAGGACGACCATTTGAAATACCCTTAGTCTCAATCTTCGGTGAGTAAATATCAATTTTTAAAACATTTTGGCATCAGTGAGCTAGCACTACAACTCACAACATTACAAGGGATTTGAAATGCACAACTTTTGAGAATAATTTATACTAAAAATACAACTTTCATTGCAAACTTTAGTTGTATTGATTTGATCATTTTCCATATTGCCACTGATTAAAAAGAATACCTACTTTGGTAGAGCAGTGTGGAAGTAAATCAGTGTACAGCGTGTTATGATAAACCTTTACACTACATTGAATAAAAGTACAGAAGAATGAATGTGGTATTTAGCAGGCTTCAGTAGATGTGGCTTAAGCAGCTGTTTTTAATAGAGCGTCCACTTGCTTCACTAACTCATCACACCGGGCACTGGTTCCTTTCAAATCTGTAGGAGGTGGTCCAACCATTTTAACCAGCGCTGGCACCTAAACAAATAATCATTAGCAAATGCTTAAAAGAGTTTAAACGTTGTTAGTAGAATATGGTTGGATAGAAAACATACCTCTGCTCTTGCTAATTGACAGCACCGGAGGAGAGACTTAAGTCCTCGCCAAATGAGTGTTTCTGGAGGTCTTTCAGACAAAAATTGCAGAAGGGCAAGTGCCATCTCAACAGCTACGTCATCGAAAACCTAAATACGAAACATTAGTTTGACTAATATGTGGACAACGTTTGAAGGAGATCAGCATTACAATTAGCTACAAATGTAAAGTAAGTATTCAACAAGCGGATTAATATCAAACTTTGCACAAAAACCAATTGTATCGGAAATAATTGGCCATCATTCCCTTGCCTTCGATTTTGATGGCCGAGGGAGTATGGATCTCACAGTCGTTGTTACGCCCAGACGCTTGCGAAAAAAACAAGTACAAATTACATATAGATATGTATTTACCAAAATATACATGACCGCCCGTCCATTATTTTTGCAATTAGTTGAATATATCCACTTAAAAGACCACCAACGAACAACAGACTAAGTTTACCCATCACATAAATAAAGTGCTATGCTATGTAAGTGATAATTACAATTCTTAAAAATACATTTGCATGAATTTGCATAGATATTTCATAATAATTTCATTCCCATTATAATAATTCGTAAGAAAATGTGGAATTAAAATGCATATCCGGTATAAACTGGAAGAGAAATACATTTAATAAAATAAAATAAATACAATCTTGCAAAGCAAAATAAAAAGCTGTTTTTACTATAATGATCCAATTTTGCCGAAGACAAGCATCCATTATTCCCGTTTGTTAACACCATGTTAAGTTCGGACACTAATGCCAGTAAACGTAAAACAGTATTATTTTTAGTGGTTAAGTAGATTAAGACAAAACAATTGTTAGTAAAGCACATAAAACTACCATTAAACATTTGTCACGACACAAAATGAAATATATTCACATAAACAGAAAATATTATTTAAATAGGGCAAATGATAAAATAATGTGCCTAGTAGAGTAAGAGATTGTGTTGAGCTTTGTGAGCGTATTTCTACAGCTTTTACCAGATTAAGAGCCAATAGCAATGAAACAAAGCAGAAATAGAAATTCCATATTTTGGAGCTCATTTCCAAATATTAAGGGTAATTGAATTCAAATTCAGTTTAGAAATTGGTACTACTTTTACATAATAAAATATTGGGTCGGACTCATTGAACTCAAAAATAAGTCTTTAAAAATTCATGGTGTAAGTGTGATGGACGGACGAAAGTGTGATTTACTGACCGCAGTTTTTACCTCCTTGGACACCATGTTGTAGACCAAAGCAGATCCTATATCTTTAAACTCTTTAGAAAGCAGAGCATGTACCCCAACTTTCGTAGTTACCCGGATGTTTGATGTTAATCCTCTTGAATCATTCTCCCATTCGGATATGTATCTAAATAAAAACAATAATTTCTTTGTAATTTCAGTATTGTTAAATATCCACCTATAAGATTGTACCAGTAATTTACTTACAATAACCATTCGGAAGTTGACAAATTCTCAAATAAGTTGCATAATAGGTAAGCTACAGCTTCTTGACACTTTGGTGACATTTGGTCCACATTGGAGGCATACCTCATTATCACGTGATCACGTCTGTCTTGATGCAGAACCAGAATAACATCATCTTTTGTGACCTAAAAGATAAACAAATTTAATTAGTCGATTTATAAATACGTCGAACTACTTACTTATTTCTGTCATTCTCAACTATAACATTTTTAACATATGCTACTTGTAACATGAACTATATGCAAGTGACAGTGACTTTTCTAATTCACCAAATATTACAATAGTAACCATTGTGAAACAAAAAGACTCACAGCAAGCCAAGCCAATATTTTGCAGCAATATTCTCTGCTATCATCACCGATGCCTGCTTCTCCACTTAATAAAATTCGACCTAAAACGAATATTAATTAATGTTACAATATTAGAAACACTATTTTAATAGTTCCCATAATACTGATAATAATCTGTATTATCAATGATTTTATTACACATGTTTTACGCATTATATTATCTCATACTAGACCATTAAGTACATTGACGTTCACAATACAAAGTATAAGGAATGTGCTACTGGCATCTTACCAATAAGATTAAGGAAGTCATCAGAAAGCACCCAACTTCCTTCGTCTCCAAGAGCGTATTCTCGCAATTCTTTTAGACACCGCATTTCTTCATCATTAAGTTCTACTTTGCACAATGACTTTTCCAATTCGTCCAATAACTCGTTTACATCTCTTCCTAGTTCTCTGCAAAGTAAAATTTAATTTAAGAACTCAAACTAGAGTTAATAATTATTTTCAGATTTTATTATTATAATAATGGTAATAATAATATAAATAAAATAAGTGTAATAAGATAACTAAATAATCAATAATTAATGAAAACGTGTCAGGTGATACCTAAAAACAATAGGAGGTTCCCGATTTTTCTTTTTCTCCTCTCGCTCCTTCCTTTCTTCTTCTTCTACTTCAGCGACCAAATCTCGGCGTTTGTTTGCTCTGGGTGGTGGAGTTCCTTCATCTGATAAGGGAGAATTTTCGCGATCACCCATTGTTTCGTTTAGACCACTTACGTGAAGTACACGTTCTCGTATTAGAATCTCAAATGGATTTGGGTCGTATCCTCCTCTTTGGCGTACTAAACTTTGGTCGTAAAATTGCTTCAGTAGTTGACCAACAGGACTGAAAAACAAAAGTAGAATATAATACTGAATACCAACTTCATTTCGTTTTGAAAATTTAGCTTACCTATTGAGAACTGTGTCTGGCAAGTCTAGAATGAACCTAGGGATCCCCTTCCCGACAAGAAATTGTGCTACTTCGTTGGAGAAGGAGTTGCAGTTGTGTCCGAATAGATCATAAGTATTAGGCTGAAAGACAGAATCACTCAATTCTTGTATTTGTAAAAGGAACACTTCCTCTGGAATCTCAGTGTGACCTAAAATAAATGTTCTAAGTGGCTGCCCCAAAATTGTAGTACCCTACACACAATCAAAAATTAAACATTTTACTAACGTTCACTTCACAATTCAGGATATTAATAAACGATATTACTAAGTTTAAATAGATTATTTTAGTAACAAAGGTTTGCAAATATCAAAACCAATCTTGCAAAATGAAATTGAGAAAATAAAATATAAAGCAACAACAAAACCATTTAAGGAGCACAGTATATATTACGTCGACAATATCAAACATTAAAACAATAATTAAATCTTGATACAGATTACAATATAGAGATATTTGCTGAATTTACAAACCTTGCTATCTAATTTGACATTCTCTGAAACGCACCTAGATAGTCACTGTTGCTAAATCGGTACTACTATGCGCTACGTCTATTTGTCTAGTATATAAAATTAGGAAGTGATGCTAGAAGAGTTTGAAGGGTAAAAGTGCAAAGAACCAAGTGCAATACAAGTAAGTAGTAATGGCAATGGCACCAGCCAAGACTAGATATTTCAAGAAAAAGAAAAAAGTCCAACTAAATGCTGAAGAGGCTATATAATATTAAATTTACTAACAAACTTGAATCAACATACAATCTACGTATCAACTTATCTACATCTACACCACGAAGATTCCATCAAACTCCTATCCCCACCTCCCCCAATGTATATACACGGAAAGAATTAAAGAAATAGGAAGATGGGCATTCCCTCTTATTTGTGAAAGGAACTGAATAGCACTGGGTAAAAATGAAGCGTATAAAAATCTGTTATGTAAAGTTACAGACTGTAGTCCATGTCTAGTGTATGTATACATCTTGTGCCACAGAGTTCAAAGCATTTATTTTTAGAAATCTATTTTAAGGAACCCCACCGCTATATTACTGCTTATTTAAGTGCAGTGTGATGCAGACAGCTTATAGGGCAGGCATTTCTTCAGAAAATTTCTGAAAATACTTACTTATTTCATCTAATTAGTATTAGCCTATTAATTGTTACAAAACATTAAAGTTGAGAATGAATAATACAAAGTTTTCTTTCATTATTTGTCGATTTTGCACAACAAAGACTTTCCTTTTCCAAGAAACTTGCCATAGTCATGTCATAATCATTGCAAATCCTAGTAGGCAACGTTTGAATAGCTAATATAGACAAGAAGAGGCGTATATACACTTACGGGATAAATGTTATGGATCCCTGAGCCACCAAAAAAATATTCCCTCCCATACACCACAATTGAAGTATGCCAAATTCCATCAATCTGTTGACCTGCAATAAAAACAAAAAAGAAATTGTGCACACGCTAATTAGTAATTACTCTGCTACTTAGAAATTGAATTTTGAGTAGTAGGCATCACATTTTATATATAAAGTAATCCTAATGCAATAGCACATGAATCTGTCTAACAGGAACATGATTCATCATTTTAACGAAAATCAACCTGTTAAACGGGTCACAAAGGAAAAATCTCTATTTTTAACTTAACTAGACTCGAAAATGGTTTGATAGTTTCTGTCTAAAAGACATCTCCCTTATACCTTTGCTACCTAGTTTGACTGAGTCAATTGTAAAGTGAAAGCAGTTTATTATTACCAACAATTGCAGAAGAAAGACTTTTGGCCATGCCACGACTCAAATCGTACAGATAAAGTTCAACCACGTTTCCATTTGGATATTTTTCACTGCTGCTATCTTTTTCATTACTTTCGACAGAATTAGAATCTGGAACTTTCTCCATCCCTCCACTCAAAATTCAATTTAAACCAACAATTTAAAAGTGTACTTTCTTCCTCTTCTTGTGCTGATTAATCCAGATCAGTATAGCTCGTGTGTTTTGAATGTTTAATGTCACTCTTTTCAATTATTTTTTAGTTTTGGTTCTTGCTGTTGAGTCAATGAACAAAACGTGCATCCAGGGATCCAGGTGTTAAAATAAGCAACCTTTTACTTTGTCGCGGACCTAAAGAAAAATTAATAAAATGCTACAAACATTGGTAGATAATTAATTTTTGCAGTATGACTACCTGATTATTGAGAAAATTATTGTAAATCAATTTTGCTAAAGACAACCACAGATATGACAGACAACTACCTGATATGTACACCCCGAAGTTGGCAACTTGGCATTGAAAGTTACAGTTGTAGTTGTAATGTAAATTCCACTGCTGACTATAGGCGCGAAAATTTTCAGGACAGTTAAGTGTCTAGAGTCTAAACTCTAAACACCAAATTATAGTATTATACTAATAATATTTGTGGCATATATTATTATTGGATTTTTCACAACTCTGATGTTAGAAGAATGATATTTCAATTCAATATTGAATGTCTTAAAAATTGAAAAATAAAATACGCAGAAATAAATTAAAAATGTATTCTAAAATAAAATACCGCTTTGAGATTGATTATGTTCAATGTTACACTTGCAAAGTTACAATTTGAAACTTTCAAACATAAAATTTAGGGTACTCAGGTACCTAACGAATGTAATGAAAAAGAAATTACCCGATTATCTCAGACAGATGCAGGTAGTAAAGAACAAGGAATGGGCTGGAGTCTGAAGTAACTGAATTATGACTTTATGACTGTAGAAATGACAAACGAAGATGTTCACTGTTTATATCGACAATAATCTCAAAATTACATGTCATGCTGACTTTGCTGAATGTTGGAGATGGAACTTGGCAACTATATACTGTTGTTGAGTTGTAGCTACCACCACCAACCATACCACATTTATACACACGTAATATTACTCATCAATCTCATCTTATATACATGCATTAATGCATGAGTCGTATACAGCGTATTTGACCGTAGTATCCTATACATACATAATATGCTTGTATTTTAGCTTGGGATTATATTTTAGCAATTAAATATTATTGTTTCAATGTATTCCTTCCTCAGGAATTTTTTGTATTCCTGAGAAAGGAATACATAAAATTATACTACTAACTGAGTTTTACGCGATGTACCGTACGTGTCGCGCATGCTCAATGCGTGCTGTACTTTATACTACATAGGA
>JABASH010004821.1:0-13250 GCA_019776445.1 Tomocerus maximus | reverse complement strand
TGAATAGCACCTATACATAATTGAATAATTGAATACAGTTTTCTGATTGCACTTTTATGATTCGATGTCAATTTCTTAGCGAAAGGATAGTTATATTTTACAAGATTGATTGCTTATTACAAGGATGATAGAATATGTGGCCAGAGTAATGTTTAAAAACAAAAAAAAATCCAGGTCAAACTTTAGGTTGGAATTTAACGCAAAGGGTGGGCAAAGAGTTACCTGCAGCGACTCAGAGCAACTGACAACTGCTGAGTTTCTCTGAGAATGCCGAACCATGGTCTTACTACAAATGGTACATGGAATGACAAAAATAGGACAGTTTTCCTGTAAGTAGTTAGTCTTACTTACACATCGTATAAGCATAAAATGTAATTTGTATTTGGCCGAGGGTAATTTACCACTAAAACATCACTATATAGATACCCATAAATAGAATTGTCATAAAATATACGTTTATGTAAGGTCACAAGTATAGAGTCGTGGGCGGCTTCTCGGACTGTTTCCTACAGTAGGTAGCGTGAAGTGCAAATCTATGAATACTATCCACTATAGTATTAAGGTAAACATTTCTGCTCTAGAACTTTTCCTCAAAAAAACTGTCCAAGTTATTCCTTGGTGTTCGGTTCATTAATTTTTATACCCTTAACCATTTTCTGAGAAACCTTCGTTTCAGAAAACCAATTACCTACAGATATTTCCAAAATAGTGGAATTCTTGGATTCATTGATACTTGATGGATGCATTCCCTAATTTCCCTCTAATAATTTTTGTTTTGTGGTAAGTATGCAAGTAAATATGAATTGTTTGCATATTATATAATTGTACAGAAAGGAAATTATATAAATAAAGTGACTGCTTCCATACGTACTAGTGCTTATGCGAAGTGACTTAGATAAATATTTAAGTCACTTAGATGTAAATGAGAATCGTAAATAGGATATAATTGAAGGATTGAATGTTTTGTGTAGTTATGGTGGAAAATGATATAGTTGGAGCAGTAATGATAGGTCTGATAAGGATCTACATCTGTATAATGTATCTATTGTCTGCAATGGGATATAGCAGAGAGGAGCGGATAAGAGAGCCACAGAGGTGTGCACGCAGTTATGGTAAAAGAATGAAATGTGCATATTCCTTGTAATTGAGGTAAGTGAAGCACAGGTAAGTAAAGCAATCTAAAGGCAAGGATGGGTATGTATGTACGAGATACACACGGCGAGTGTAAAGTAAATCAAAGTAGAGAGCTGTGATAAGTTAACCATCGAGCCACTGCCACAATATAAATACGAGCAAGAGTGTACATATTATATGTGAAGGTACCTATGGCATGCACAACTAAACGGACTAATAATGTTCGTATTGGTTAGCAGTTATAGGAGCAGTGGTTGTGTAGTCGTCGTGATAGTTAGGATGGCCAAGTCAGAACATTGGACGAGTGCAGGAATGATACAGAATATAGAGACAGCTCAGATATCGAGACACTTTGCGTCTTTCTGTCTTGACTTCTCGTGTGTCTGCGGCTGGTTTGCATGCCGTGGCATTGCATAGGACAGATAAGGTAAGCTATATAGATAGAAGGCTGTGGTAAATTGCCCAGGGGGTCCCAGCTGATTCTTCTGCACCTATAAAAGACATCAGGACCTAAGTACCTAAGGTAATCGTGGTCCTCCTCTTAGTTAGGCAACCAACTCTGACACAAACCAGCAAACAAACGCGCTCGGCGCTCACTTGCTTATTTCATTCACTCAGTCCAATCATTCCAATCTGAGACTGTTACCTACCTACACCTTTTTTATCCAACATTACTCCCAGAAATTTTGTCCATTCATTTCTCAAAAATATATCCATGAACTTTTCTGCGAAAATCGACCGTCTCAAAGACAAATTCTAACACAACGAGACAGGGAGATATTTTGGTCACTCACTCAGAAATCACTATTTATTTCTTTTTGAAGGCGAAGACGTCTTGCTTGTCTCCTCCGTGTACATGAACAAGACGGGGCGAATTTGAGACGAAGCCAACCCAGGGCCAGAATTGATACGATCAACAAGTTTGTTCCAGATTCATTCCCATCAGAATGTCTCTCACCGCAGCGATCATTGGCTATTTATTCCGAGTAGACAATCTCAGCGTCTTAGTGTTGTTTTTTGTAGTGTTAACTTTTTTCCGATGGGCCCAAGTGTACTTTACTTACTTTCGGCATTTACCACCGGGACCCAGAGGTCTCCCGTTTCTTGGCTACTTACCCTACCTCAAAGACGTCCCACATGAACAGTTTTGTGAATTGGCCAAAAAACATGGACCCATTTTCTCAACTCGCCTCGGCTCTCATTTGCTCGTCGTTCTGTCTGATTATAAAACCATAAGGGATGCATTTCGTCTCGAAAGCTTCTCAGGGCGTCCGGTTAATGAAACTTCCAACATCATTGAAGGATTCGGTGAGTATTTTCCCAATCACTAATTATCATTTCATATCTTTACCTGAGCATATACCAATCACTAAGGGAGTCCACAAGCATCTTCAGTGCAGACACATCAATATTACTTGCGTGTAGACACAGTGATATCTGCAAGACGCATATTACTATGTGTAGTTACATAGAAATGCTATGAAAAGTTAGTTGGCTAATTAGTATATCTGCATATAGAGAAGGGAACTATTGTGTTACTTACTTTTGTCTTTCGAACAGATATTTTTAAATGTGTGTCATTCCACTGTCCATGTCCCCTAAATATTTTATGGCACCCCAAAAGGACAAAGTATGTAAGAAGAAGTGTACAAATTGAAATGATTTGTCTAGTAGAGTGAATTTATTTTGCAGAGACAATTGGAAATAACATTACCTACTGTATATTAGTGGTAGGTACTTTTACATCGTTGTGTAAGTAGGCACGTTTTGTTTAGTGCAAATAAATAGATAGTAAATACTACAGAGTAGGGTACCTATACGAGAAGCGACTGCATTTACATAATACATGATATCATTAGTAGGCCTGTAGAGATATTGACGACTTTGTCCGTCCAGTTTACATTCTCCGCAGTCATGTTTATATTTGGCCATGTAATTGTAGACAATGGATGGCATGTAGGAGCAGAGCCAAAGCAAAGATTTTGATTCTTCTCATAGTTGAGTATTACAGACATTATTATTTATATCGCGCATATAAATTTCATTTAAATTTCACCCAGTCAAAGCTAAACCAAATCTAGTCAGGCCAAAAAAGAAACGAACATTTTGTGTACAGCAATTACAATTATAGGCTGTAGTAATCTGAAAAAGAATGTGGAGAGTGAATTGTCTTGCTTTACCTTGTGTTGCCATAAAATACATTATAATATGGTCCATGGTAGACGTCAAGATGAGAGTCAGAGTCAAGTGAGTATAGTAATCTAAACGACAAGTATTTGTCTACCTTTACAAATACATCGTAAATATTACTAATAATCAGTGTACGTGAGCAGATATATTAAGGTGTACTGGTATAATCTCTCGTATACAACTGAGCAGGGTTAGCTGGTGATAGGTCCATTGTAATAATATCGTTATTTGACTAGTACATATGCATAGGTACCTGGTCAGAGATCCCTTGTCTTTGCATATAGTGTCCTAGATTGATTCACTTAAATTACGTTATGCCGTTTATGCTGTCACTACATTACATCGATTATGTTATCTTATATAGCGTCTTGTGTAGAATGTTATGGAGAGAAGAGTGAACACACCTAATAACACTCATAACTTATCTATTCCCTCACGTAATGCCCAAGAATATACTCTCTGCACTCAATCTCGATTTTCATAAAATAAAAAGATTCATTCATGAGTCAAGTGCATATGTCTTATTTATTGGATTCCATTATATCATTATATAACCGAGTCTTGCAATATAATGGTCAGGTCAAGTCTACTTTTTGTTTATCTTTGTAATCCAAAGAATACATCTACCAGTATAGTATCATACTGAGTATACCTTATGCAGAGAGTCAGTCAGTTTGTTGACATTCACATACTCACCTTGTTGTAAATGACTAAATATCCCGGTCAAATAATTGTAACCAAACCATATTTTTGTTCTTGCAATATGATGTCATAGAATGCTTCCCTCTCTTACACATTTATAATTGTCCAGTTGGGATTTACTGTCAAACAATAGTATGACTAACAATAAGCATAAGGGGACAGAGAACAATGCCTACAATATTTACCAGCACGAATGAGAGAAAATGTAATGTTTATGCACATAAATGTAATTGCATATAATGTTCATTAATTCTACATGTTTAACTCGCTGAGTGCATGCCCATACTAAATTACAATATTATTATTAGCTCCCTGCCCACTTAATAATGCTAATCATAACATATGATAGGAGATACTATTACATTTACCTACTAGGCGTATAATGTATGTACATGCATAATAATATTATAATCATGAGTATTCAATGTAACATTATGCCTTTGGCACTCTGTTCAGTAACCATATACTTAGCAGCACGAGTCAAGTTCATTCATAAAGACACGAGTCCACGAAGGAAGTAAGCGTAGCTCTGTTTCCAATTTGCAAAGCTAGGTTAATTCACAATAACTGAGGTGTGGTCCAAGACTTAAGTGCATAATTCCATTTCTTAACATTATATAACACCAATTACTCTTATATACACAACCCTTCCATACACAGTACACTTTAATCTCTGGGCACTTAGGGAATTCCATTCAGCTAACGTTTAAATATTGCAACAAAGACTTGTGCTTAGTTAGCATAGAATATTTTTTTGCTCCAGAGTCTGTAGTTGCATTGGCCGTTAGTCTGTGTGTGTATGGTCATGTATGGTACGGAAGACGGTCGCCAAGTAAAATACATGCAGAGCTAATCTCTGTCTGTCTCGATGCACAAGACTATAATCTAAGGCACTAGACCAGTAGTGTGCTTGCATTTGCACGTCATGTGGTTGGCTTCCTTTGCTGGACGCATCAAGCAGGTAGAATGGGAAGGATGTGCTGCTTTTTGCACTTGCTGAATAATGGTCATGTTGGTGTTGGCTTTGCCTCTCCGGCCGTCTCTGCAAAACACATCCATACCTACCAAGACTATCCTCACAGCCAATTCCTTGACTCTTTTCCTTCATTTCATCTCCATCTTTTTTAATTCGCCCCAAGGCACAGAGTTTATTTTTGACCAATATTTTTTCAGTCCCACCAAATGCTAAAGTTACCAAGATTTTAAATTGTGAGATGTCAAAGGCATTGTAAAGATTGCGCAGTCAATGAATATATAAATGCCATTTCCGTCTCAGCCGCAGAGAGAATTGATATAGATAGGGTCACTCTTTACCTTTCTAGTCTGTCTATCGCCATTTGAATACCTACACAGAGGTACATTCAGTTTTATTTATTATATATCTAAAGGCAGAGTCATATAATCTCCGCTTTGTTTTCTTCCTGCTCTCATATACATTGCAACAACTTCATTTCCTAGTTTTGTCTCACTTTGTCATATTTGTTTTGCTGACTGGCAACAATTTAGAAAATGCACGGGAAACTCTTATATTACTTGTACCTACACTACACATAATATGTCCTGTCCTGTGGTAATTGGTCATAGGAAAACTCAATCATTATGCATATGTAAACGTGGAAGTAAATGCAACTTGCTAAACTTTAAATATCTACAGACAAATTTTATTTCCACATATTTTGCCAGGGATTATAGTTTATACTTACTCAAAGCTTAGCCACAACATTTCCTTGTCACACTGAGAGCATAGGACATTTTAGAAACTTATTTTAATTCTTATTTCTGCGAGTGGTATAGTAGAATTAGCTTGGGACTTTGGCTTGTGCTCTACAGCAGTTCATCTTTCCACTAAATATGAGAGGAAGTGTGCTTGGATTTTATGGCTTATCTATTTACAACTAATTTCTGCCATTACCTATCACTTGTAGGTTTCATATTACCTGTATAGGGAATGCGAGTCATTAATACAATATCGATAGACGTATTATATTTCTTGTGAAATTGCTCTATAGCAGTTAAATTTACATTTATATAGCATGCCATTATTAATAGAAATTGTCGCCAGCACATAATATACTCTTACTACTACATGGATGAAATATCTAGTGATTGTATATCTTAGACTACTAGTATAGTGTGTATGTACACTGTACAGATAAATGTGTGCCTGTAGCAAGGTCACATCCACGACAGGCCATTTACCCAAGACATGCCAAACCAAGTCAAGTCAAACCATGTACCTGTTAGTTCTCTTCTATGTATGCACTCGCAATGTACTAATATCTATAGAAGATCACTATCTCATATCAGAATACTATGGGCAAGTGTATAAAGATTGTATACTTAGGCAACAAAAGTGACGTACCGTAAGCCAGATATTACCAGTATGTCCAACTATATAGAGTTATACTGCATATAGGAATTTGTCTAGTTAACAGAATTCTCAGGTTGATCTGAGGCTAAATATTTAAGCCTAGCATTATATAACTTATCTGTAACCCTCCATTATTCGGCTAGATGAGGTATTTTGACTAGTGCGACCATGTAATATGTACTTTCTATACAGAATTATACATGATCATCATTTAGGCACACAGACTACTTAATATTTCTAATGATTGCAACCAGACTAAAGAAATATGCATCATGCTTTGTTATATTATAAGTGCCTGTTGTGTCTAGGTTTGGTGGAAATAAGTTTAAAGATTAAGGCTTAGTATAGGAATCAAAGCTAGACTTTTATGTGATAGGGGAAAGCAGTGAATATTTATATGAAAACTGAGGAGACCGTATAAGCAGTCAGAGTTAGAAGGGACGGAGAATAAAATTGTAGGGGTTTGTAGTGTAGTTGAGTCCAGAAGAAGAAGAATTTGTCTGGAAGGTCCCTGTCTTTGGGTACATGAGCCGAAAATAATAATTCGGTTCAACGTCCGATCTTTAGCACGTGGGACTCTGGGAGCTCAGCGAGCACTGACCCCAGCCAGCCAAAGGACCATCCCCTTGATCCTTGACTTGCCTACCTACTTGGTTTAACAATAAGAAGACATTTTTATATTGCCATGAATAAGGGCCAAGTGCATTTATTGTTTTCCGCCCTTGGTTCTTTATTATCTCTCTTTTATGTGCATCTCTCTATATGCACGGGGAGACAATAATAGTTCTCCCATCATATAAATCTTTATATCCTGTGTATCGTACTAACGTCTGAGGGATGGGATGTTTTTTATGCACAAGTCCGTTGCTAGCATTCCAGACAAATGATAGATAAAGGATCATGGGTGTTCAAGATTTAACCAGGGAACACAAAGACCTTGTCTAATCGCCATAGAATCACTACATCTCATTATTTGTCAGACAGTCAATCGATTCAATAAAAATATTTTGTCCCAGCGATTTTAGTTTCTCAAATGAGTACGCGTGGACGGAGGCTAATTTTGTTTTTCAGGGTCACAGGAGTAGTTTATAATAAAGTAATATTATCTGCGTAGCTAAAAGCAAGGGCATGTCGGGAAAATACTGTAGTAGGTATAGTTACGCATGCAGAGAACCGCAGACTAACAAAAAATAATACGACTTGTACCAGTAAAAAATACAAACGGGCGAGTCTGGTATGTGAACGTGATTCATGGGTTCATTCAGTTCATCTCAATTTAATCTATGATTTTTTGCTTTTTCCAGGCGTCATAAACGTGGATGGAGAGTTGTGGAAGCAACAAAGGAGCTTTCTGCATAGGCAGCTTCGATGTCTCGGCATGAAAAATTTTGGATCCGGCAAGGAGAAACTGGAAGGCCGCATCATGGTATGTCGCTAAATAAGTTTCAGACAAATACATTAGTGATAAGGATCCTAGAATAGTTTGAGACGTGTCGGATGGATTTTGATTGCAGTTGGAGGTTGACAATTTCTTGACGATCGTCGGGAACAACGAAGGGAAGCCAATGAAAATCAATTCAGCTTTAAATCTCTGTGTGAGCAATGTGATTTGCTCGATGCTGATGAGCGTCCGGTTCGGAAACAACGATGCCCGCTTTGAACGATTCATGCATTTGATAGAGGAAGGATTCAAACTCGTCTCCAGTGTCGCTGCCACTAATTTCCTTCCCTGCTTGAAGAATCTGCCTCGCCATGCTGTGCTCACCAAAAAAATTCAAGCGGTAAGCTTAGCAATAGCTCTGTCTGGATCAAATATATTAAAAGAACAAGTTTTTCCCTAAAGTTCGTGCACTCGAGCAGTTTACTGATTACGCATTTTGTTCATTGTGTAGAACCGAGATGAGATGGCCGAGTTTTTCCGGGAGATCGTGGATATGCACAAAGCAACTTTTGACCCAGACAAGCCTCGAGATCTCGTTGATATGTACCTCGTTGAGATTGAGAAGGCAAAAGAGCAAGGTTACTACGATGAGCTTTTCGAGCGCAAAAATCCTGGTGAGTGATTTCATTATGCACAACTATAATATTATTTGTAACTGGCAAATGACTTTTATAGGCAATTTTCTAGCCCTAACTCTAATATTTATGATATTGTAGTATCAAGACAAGTGAATTAAAATGCCAATCGATTTCGCTTCTCACTTGAATAAACTCAATGCATCTAGTTGTATATGTTAATATTTTTAATGTAGCTACGACTTGTAGCATTTCAAATCCACAAAGCAGTGTCAGTTATAGTTGTCTGCTAGATCAGCCGATCAGATAACAGATATGTACTTGTACAACTTACAAACGGTTAAGGTAGTCGGGGAACGTGATGTGACGTACGTACAACTAGTTTCATTGGCAAATTATATTTTATTAGCCGACTGCTTTCCTCACTCATTAGACAGCATTTAGAAGTGGGATCGATACGGGTTTTCATAATCCCTTCTCATTTATCCTGTACTATTTAAACTAATGCAGATTCAATCCACTCCACAATCAGTAGAACAAGTATTAAAATTTGCACTCCTTCCAATCGACAGTTAGATAGTATTCAAATATTAATGAGGAAAGGAATCCTAGATTAATTATGCACAAGAATTTGAAATTCTGAGATGAGTTTGTCTAATAAAATGTCTTTCTAATAGATCGCCAAGTGTATCAAATCATGGGGGATCTTTTCTCGGCTGGAATGGAAACCATTAAAATTACTTTGCTTTGGTCCATCGTTATTATGATGAAGCATCCTGAAATCATGAAGAAAGTTCAAAGAGATTTAGATCAGGTAACTTCAAATTATATTTGAAGAACATTTTTGTAACTAGTATCAAGTTGTGATTATGATTTAATTATTTTAAATTCATTGCTTGTACAAAATCTTAACAGAATTATTGTTTTTAAAAGGTTGTTGGTCGCTCTCGCCTCCCCAGACTGGATGATATGGAATCGTTACCATATGTCGAAGCTGTAATTCTTGAAGTCTTACGATTTACCAGCGTTGTCCCAATGGGCACTACTCATGCAACTATGGCGTAAGTTTTTCTACTCCAAAGTTCATTGCCATAAAGAGAATCTTTATAATGTGGGCGATAACTAATCTCAGTATTAATTATTGCATTACAGTGATGTTTGGTTGGATGGGTACCTCATTCCGAAAAATACTCAAGTAATTCCGCTGCTTCATGCCGTCCACCATGATCCTCAATTATGGGAAGAGCCAGACAATTTTATTCCTGAAAGATTTCTGAATGAAAATGGCCGTGTTACAAAACCCGAGTTTTTTATGCCATTCGGTGTAGGCCGTCGTATGTGTCTTGGAGATGTGATGGCACGGATGGAACTCTTCCTTTTCTTTAGTAGCCTTCTTCACATGTTTGATTTAAGACTTCCCGAAGGGAAAACATTGCCTTCGATCCAAGGCAGTGCTGGAGCTGTTACCGTCTCACCAAAAAGCTTTGAGGTAATTAGTTTATTATTATTAATACTAATTTAAATTAGCTTAGATTGGGTTTCAGTGAATTAAAACTGTGTGATTACTTTTCCAGGTGTGCTGCATTCAAAGAGAAACTGATCAAGAGTTGTTTTACAAGCAGGACAAGACAGACTGTACATTGCACAATGAGAAGAGGAACATTGGGGTGCACTAAATTACCGATTTTAAGAAAGTTTTAGAATATTGACAGGACCCTTGTATATCCAGTACACAGATATAAGTACTTTTGCTACAATTAGAAACGGGAATGGGCTCATTGTATTCCAGACAGGAAAAATAGCTTTTCAGGTTTGTAAATTGTAGTCTGCGACTCATAGAATTGGTAGGTACCCTAAGTATAAATTGGCACGAATAAGTGCATTCTCTATGTACCATTCAATATGTACAAATGTATAATGATACGTACATTTGTGAAGTCGGTTACAATTTACAATAAAATGTATATAGGTAGGTAAAGTATTAACTGGAAACTAAATAGAGAATATAGTGTGCCATAGGAATTAAATCATTGATGTACATACTAGGTAGAGTAAGATTGAGTAGTAGTAGGGATTGTATGTTAAGCAATTTTAGTATTTCTCCTGTGTTCGGGTACGGATCTCAACGTCTGACTGACTGCTATTATATGGTCACTTGCCATTTGTTCCCATCCGAATATTTCACAATATTTATGATAAGATTTGTAAAAAATCTTCAGAGTTAGCTGAACCCACCGACGATACAATTGCTGAAACTGTATATCCTACATTTTGACCAATTTGTGTACATTTTGCTTTGCACCACTCTTATGTTTCGTAGCTTTTGTAATTATTATAAAAGTCGCCAACTGCTACCTTCCTTGTGAACTGACGTGAGCCCTGGCTGACTATTTAAGTATGTGATGTAAAAAGATGGAGACAAAGATCATTGCTGTGTTTAACTAATGTGCCCGGTGAAGAAACACTAAGAAAAATTTAGCTTTGCAAACATTGTTGTAGTTTAAAGATTGTATATAGAAGTATGTATATAGTGATATTATATAATATTATGTAGGTAGGTACTTGTGCAAGTAGTAATAATACTGCTGAAGGAGATAGAGAATTTATACTGCACAAAGTATATTTTTATTTTACTCCCGAATGCTGCTTCAGTACTTCAAGCGTTTTATTACTTTACAAACAATCTCAGTAAAAACTTTTTCTCTTTGACAAATGCCATTACTCCGATAATCAAACAGAAAAGATAAATAGTTGCCAATATTCATATATTATATTACCTAAGCTGTTTGTTTAGGGACACTGTGCAGACTCAACTCTAAATAGTGATGTACGAGCACGTTTGCTAAATGGAACTGTAAAGTAGGCTGTAGTAGGTATATGCATTCTCACTTTGTACCAAGTGATATGCAAAGTTGGTTATGGACATTAATTTTGTATACCCTGCATAAGCTTATCAAGCCCTTGATAAGCGATTATGATTACTATAATCGTTGAAGAATGCTAAAGACAGAGAAACGAAGGTGAGAAAGAATAAGATTGAATTGTAAAGTTAAATAGAAAATGAAACAGAGATATTTAAGTTATTAGTACTGGATTACACAATCATCAATCCGTGTTATAAATTGCTAAATTTAGGTCTGTTCTATTTACTATGTTTGACTTTTGTCTTTCTCATCCTTATATTTTGCTAGATTGTTGTAAATGCATTTTGAATGTTCTCTCTAGTCATAACTAACAAACTTAGCGGTCATTTCTGTATAAATTATACTAACTAAAACAAATATTTATGGATAAAAACACACTTACTTTCTTTGTAAAGTTAACGTTCAACTTATTTCACTATTTTGTTTTACTATTTTTATTTCCGTTTACCCAAATGTTGTTATTTGTTGAATGCTTTTGAAGGCAATTACAAGAAAATCTACTGCAGGTATACTTTATGTTTTGTTGTCCACGCGATTTAATTAATGATGTAATAATACATACTCACACTTATTTATAATGAGACATTCTTGTTGTAATGCGTTTGTGTTTATTTACCTACATTATTATTGTTGTTTGATTGACTTGTTCCCATTTGTCACTCAAGTATAGCTGGACAGTATTGATAAAATGGGGAAAATGTGTATGTAATTACTATACAAAGTGATTAAAGGTTCTGCATTTTGTTAATTATTGTTAACCATGAGAATGTTTCCATTTATTTCATCTCATATACAGCATACTTTACACTTTACTATACTTACTTTACTATACTTTACACTTTTATTTTTTGCAATTCATCTTTTGCATTGACATGGAACTGCAAACTTACTACATTCTACAAAAATATCCTTGTGATCAATGAAATAAACTTTGTACACAATATCTAGAGCAAAAGGAAGTTAAGTATCACTAGGAATCTCATGATTGTCTTCTTGCCATCCAATGAATAGTATGCCACAAATCTCAAAAGCAATGTTCTTATTAAATACCTACATCAAAAATATTTTGTGGCAGCAATGAAACAATACAAGATATTTGGGACATTGTTTCATTCCTCTGAAACTTAAGTCTATGCATGGTGCAATAACCATATGAATGACATAATATGCATTTGTCAGCAACTAAAACTAAGTCAGGGTATACCTAGTCTATTTAACTATGTATTTATTGATATCAACACATTTCTAATAGTTATCAAGAAATGAGTGAATTATAGTGCGTATTCTACAGTTGTATGCCAAACATCGGTGGAATTTTCTTGAATTTCATTACATCATCGAATATCCGATTCACATAAACAATAAAGTTATAAAAGTATGGTCACTCACCAATCTTTTGCCATTTTTATTTAGTAGAGATTTGTTACCTATCTCGTATTTTAATTTGGAAGGATGGTCTCACATTTCATTTTCACCGTACTGCTCTGCTGCTACATTAGCAGCTCCTACAGTTCTGAAGCATCGGACTCTTCCAGGTAAATTGCTCAAATACTAATAAATTGAAACAACCATTGAGAAGGTTTCAATAAAAACAAACACTGCAGTTGCACTATAGCTGTGGATTTTTATATTAATCGTTTTTGCCCTAATTGTAAATCAGTATAGAGTCCCCAGCCATTGCACCGGATTTAAAGAAAAGAAGTGTCGCAGAGGATACTGTTGCCGATGTTGGAAAAACGAGAGTAGAGGACTTGGCATCGTCTGATAAAACTGCTGTAAAAGGCTTTAGTCTCATACCTCGTTTCATCAGAGGTAAGTAACAAGAAGTACTAAATTATCTTAGTGTACCTATCAAGGTGCCTTAAAATGTCATGGCTACGCTTTAAAGGTGACGTCTTGCTCCAGAACGCTGG
>JABASH010004820.1:0-13252 GCA_019776445.1 Tomocerus maximus | reverse complement strand
GAAATTGAGACTATAGGCTACTCCCTTCAGTGATGTCAAAACGTTCACTTTTGAAATCCCAACAAAGTTGAGTTCAAACTTTTCCTTAGAGGAGATACTAAATAATAGTTTTAAATGTTCAATACATATCAATACTTTTAAAAAACTAAATACTGCATTACAATCTTTAGGTATAATCACAAAACTTGATTGTCTTTATGCAATTTCTTAGTATTAAGTGCTCAGTGCAAGGTAAGTTGACTAAGGTCTCCGAAAGGAATTTCCTCTTGAAATTCCCATAAAATGCTGATAATGGATAATTCTAGTTTCAAGGTCATCGTTTAATTATAATTTTGATTTCGTTCTAAGGTAAAAGGAAACGTTGTGTTTTGTGAAGAAATTTGCTTGAAATTGGAAAATAAATTATTTTTGCAGTGACTTTTGTATATCCAACAAAAGCCTTTAGTTCCCTCCTTTATAACTTAGAAATTATCTACATAGGAAGAATTGTTCATGGTGATATTTAAATGATCTTGGAATGTGTACTTTATGTACTACCTGTTTACTTAAAGAATATCAATATTTGGAAACATTGAAGATATATAAAAGTGTAATTTACCATAGATGTAACCAGTAAATCATTTCAGATTCAATACTTACATCGTAGTCTTGACGCTTTTGCCGTTCCTCCAGATCGTATTTCTCGGTTTCAAGTTTGATAAGAAGATCCCAGAGTTCATGAGCCTTCTTTTTCAGACTGTCGGCATTGAGTCCGGAAATATCAAGTGCTTTCACACGGAAACTCATGGCAATTTTCTTTTCTTCTGCCAACTGCTCCTTGGTTTTCATCATCTCTTGTTTAGCCTCACCACCACCGAGCTATAGACAATATTCCACTTACGATTAAAATGGAAGATTTCCACTAAATGGATTTTCTTATCTTTTTGAGAGAAGAAATTAATGATTTCCAGCAATAGAAATGAAAAGACTTACACCAGTGCCTCCTTGGTTGTTCTTTGCAGGTCCGGCAGTTCCACCAGCGGCTTGTTGTTTGGCCATCATGACTTGTCGCTTTTTCTCAGCTTCTTCAAGGCGACGCATCTTTTCTTCTTGTTCNTTACACCAGTGCCTCCTTGGTTGTTCTTTGCAGGTCCGGCAGTTCCTCCAGCGGCTTGTTGTTTGGCCATCATGACTTGTCGCTTTTTCTCAGCTTCTTCAAGGCGACGCATCTTTTCTTCTTGTTCTCTCCGTTTTTTGTCCTCAACCTCCTTTTGACGACGTTCTTCTTCTGACCTCTTCTTGGCTGCCATTTTCTTCTCCTCCTGTTCTCGCACAGCCTAATCCCAGTATGAGTTTTTTAATAATCATATTTGTAGAGACAATTAACATATATATAATGGGATTTTTAAAGACTAGACAGACTACCATGCAATCTACCATTCGGAAATCCATGGAATTAGAGAATAACACTTTTAATACTGTTCTTTTCTCACCTTTCGCTTGGTCTGCTTTTCTTTTAACTTTTTGAGATCATCTTCCTCCTTGGCCCGTTGTTTACGCCATTCTTCGATGTAGACTTGCAGCTGCTCGTCCAAATCCGACTTCTTTGCCTCTTGTCTCTGCAATTTCATTTAAATGTAAATATAATGCAAAGGAAATATATTGTATGTAAAATTATTGGTTTTGTAGGATGTAGGAAGTAAGGATGACTATGAGATATTATCAATGAATTAAGCATAACTAAATCATGATGACATACCTTGATAAACTCAGCTGCAGCCCCGCTATCTTCGCTGAAAATTCCAATAACAAAATGCAACATTATAAATTGACAAACTGGAAATAAATTGAAAAATTGCATATTGCATATTTTTGTAGGCAGGACAAGAAAATTCAGTATTTACACTGACGGTCTTATCTATAATATTATCGTCTGATTTTGAAACATTCTCCTAAATAATAGATGCATTTAACACAGGTTTAAATATGTGACAAAAGGAAAATATGGAAAAAATAGGAAAAATAAAAAACAGATGGAGAAACAATGTAAAAATGGGGAAAATGCAAAAACAAGGAAATGGGAATATATTAAGAAAAAGATGACAAATTTAAGAATCAAGAGAGTTAACTTACGCTTTCTTTTGAGGCTTGCTGCATTGATGGAAAATATCGCAAATGAAATATTCCAATGTTCATTGTGACCGGTTATATTCATTTCGGTTTGCACATTATTTCAGAAAATCATCAGTTCCAAAAGACAGGTGGAGTTGAAAATTAATACAAGATTCATGACATATTTTAGTATGCAGCGCAACAAGCACTTTCAATTTTTGAAAGGAGGATTGTTTTTCTGTTACAAGGTCTAATAATTATGTTAATTCACTGGGATCATTAAAATATATAATCTTAGATTATTTTATATTTATTAACGATTAAACATTCCACTTACACCTCCTCCTCCTCCTCACTGGAATAGAAAAAATGTAGAATAATTAAAATACAATCTTAATGTAAACTTAATTAACGAATTATTACACATAAAAGCGATCTTCATTCAAAATAAGAAAATCAAAATTGCATCCGAAATGCACGTATATAGAATGCTATAAAATTATCGCTTTGTTGTCTTTCAAATTGAAATTTCATCTCCACTTTCGTATTCATACATTGAATCAGAGTTCGAAATAAATTAGCCATTAAATATTTTGTGCATAGGAACTACCCACATTAAGAAAGTGTCGGACAGAAAGTGGTGCCAATTGGCATCTGCATTTGTTTTTTTGGCCACATCAAAGAGTTGTGGTATTTAGATACGGCATTAATTATACCATTTCAATAAGCATTTAGTAAAGTTGCGATTTATTACTTGTTTAATAAATAGTTTCGAGAATATGAATGAATACACATTTCTCAGCTTGAAAGACAACCAATTCGTGTCTATTTCAAGCTCAGTTTAGTTTAATACGTGAAGATATGCTTTTAAATGAGATTATAAAGAATATTGTAACATAATAAAGCTTACGAGTATTCCTCTTCGTCGGACATGGTCAAGAATGGTTCTAAATAAAATTTGAACAGATATGATGTTTAATTTTAGGTGTCGTATTTTACTTATATAGATGTAGTGTTAGAATTAGAATCTAGGGCGAACTACATTAAGTTTGCTATTTAAATAAATATAACATCCTGAAGCATTTTTATGATCCACGAACTGAAAAGTTCCAGCTTCTAAAATCTAAGCATATTAGTGTCCGGATAATTCATGTAGCCATATATATTACAGGAAGTTTGTTTAGAGTAATTTCTGTAGTTAACTGTTCGACAGGCAAATAACCGAAGAAATGACGACTAGATATAAGCATACAGATTCTTTGTGCAAACATTAGCAACGTCTACTCCGGATACTCCGGAATGTAGAGAGAGAGTAGAAATAGATAACTTTCTATATCGGCCGCAGTCTCATCTCATCTTTGCTCAGCGCTAAGGATTTTACATGCACGGTCCCTCGACTCCACTACCAAATTATGTTCGTATGGGCGTTGTCTCATTCTGAGATTTTATAGATCAAGTTAAACATAGAAGTCGAACAAGAACAAGAGCAGATCTCAATACCGCAGCACTATACCACAGAGAATCTTCGTAAAAACTGTCATACAAGTTATAAGAATGCAGTTACTAGTCAGACTAGTCACTACTATCAGATATAAACGCTAACATGGAGCTATGATAAAATATCGAAATTACATGTTTGGGTATAGTATGCCTATTATGTAGACTTCGGGGATTTTATTCCCGATGCTAACTATTGTTACTGCCTTTAGTTTGAGTTTAAGTAATTTATAAATAAGAATTTACTGCACTGATCCCGCAAAAAATGCCAATCTATTTACCAAGTGTATTTACTAAACATGGCACAAGGTCAAAATTAACTTTTGTATCACATGCCTTATACATGTGCATTGTTGTAAATTGGCCAGAAAATTAGTTTTATTGTTCCTTCTCTTTTCTAAGAAAACAGAATAAAAATATGATTTCCCATACCATGATTTCATATTCACATTCATACCATTTCAGTGCCCTATTTTAGAAAGAGTAATTTAAATTTAAAAACTCAATTATATAGACAAGAAACAAATACACTATTATACTCAAATCTACTTTGTAATAAATCGTTTTATAATTGAGGTCATGTAATGTTATTTTTATAGCACTTATGACTTTATGGCATGCCAGATTATCCATTCTAATTTCTATCTCCAGCCAAACGTATATATTTCACGAATAGTCAATACAAATCAGTTTAAGTAAAAAGCAATTTTTATTGCATCTGGCTATTAAAGAATAGTAGAGGGTAGACGGTAGAGGGTCCAACATTGAACCAAAGGGCTAGTGTAATGAATTTAGCAGGTGATGAGTACTATCTCTGGAGAAAGTAACAAATTAAATTTCATTTTCGTTAAAACGGACTATGCCGGTACATGCTAGCAATTTTTTTCACTTTTCTCAATTAGGTTTCCTTGTGCTTAACATTTTCAACTCAAAATTTTGGCACACACTCACAATAACTTTACACATACATATTTCTAATTGCTAAACTATAAAAATTTCACAAAATAAAGTACCTACATAAATATTGAAAAACTTTCAAGATTTCTCTTTTCTATTAGAAATTAAACTACAATTTGAACCATTTGAACTAAGTATACTAACAATCGAAGTCTTTCTTCCAGTTATTAATGGACATAAATTGAAATGTGTTGATATATAGTAGGAAAATGATATTTAAATAGTGAACTTACAAGAAAACCGCAAAAAGCAAGAATTCGAAATCTATGGACGAGTACCCACAGTTGCTGGAACACTCGAGATGTTGTTCACTGCAAAAGTAGATATTTCCACTTAATTTCTTCTCACAGAATCCGTTATCACGGTATCTATAAATAAGTAACTCAAAAATAGATTTGTGTTGGAGTTGGAGGAAGTCCAAGAGTACGTCCCTCAAAGGAAATCCCGTAAAGGAAAATATCTAAAAATAAACCCGACTAAACCTTAATTCACACATCTAGTACATAACTCCACATGCTAAATAACATTACGGAGAGTCGGAGAGCATAAAATTCGCATAGGTATACATTTAATCTGGGTCCCTACCAAATAGTGAACACTCTCGCTCCACTTCTTTCCCTTGGTATGTGATCATCCAAGAAACAAACACCAAGAGCTTCACCAAAACAGTTCACTGTATTATGATTATGATCCGACAGATATACTGTCGCATTGATAAGCATTAATGAGGACATTTTCATAAATTCCAAACGATCTCATCACTTCCTTGTGGATTTCCTTAAAATCGAGAGTGAAACATTTATCTCCATATGACGGAACATGCTTTTTCTAAACATCTTAGCTAGACTAGAATCATTTAGTACATGGGTGCTTGGTACTCATCTCTTCGAGTAAAATGACACGATCCAGATTCAAGGCTATCACTATCTCAAGTTGGATTAAAATTGTTACACTTTGATCTTGTCCTCACTTTTTCATTTCGATAAGTATTAATATAGTTTTTCTTCTAAAAGTACTTTAATTTACGTACAGATTTTTAACCTAGTTAAGAATTTATAAAATTTATTATCTACAAGTGGAGATGTTTTAATTGAATGGCAAATAAAGCATGATTTTGGCAAAAAATGCTTGAGTCCATTTTATTAGATTATAAAAATCATTTCATCAATTTTTGTATAATATATCGAATTTATATAATAGTTTAATGTAAATATGCATTTTTGACATAATTTTCTGTTTTGCCATAATACGGTCACCTTTAATACTCTACTAAAGCTCATCCCCAAATCTAACTTCTACAAATACAACATTTGACAGATTGCAGCACAACGCATATATAGCAGTACAGTAAAAACAAGTTAGTGTACTTATATTTTAATATTGTTAATCACATCTGCGTCCGTAACAGTAATATAGTAATAGTAATAATGAATATCATGTAAATAGTATAATATTTCTCTGATTTACAAATCAGGTAACATTAAAGGTAGTCAGCAAAGGTCAAAGGTAATCAGAATAAATTGCTTATCTGAATGGAGACTTAAAAATAATCGACGCTTTTGCGCGTGTGCACGAAATTGTACGATTGAAATCGGCAATGGATAGTCTACTCCAGAGTAGACTATTCTGATTAGGTTTACGCAAAAGCACTTATAGAGAACAACTATTTTTCGATAGTCGAAAAATTAAAAAAGAATCACTCATATGAATACCACTATTGTTATCAACAATCCTATAAATCTGTACTTTCTCCCGATAAAGGTTTTATAGTACTCTTCGGAGGCGGTTGCGGCCTAGGAGGCTTAATTCTTCCTACGTAAACTCCAGGATCCTCAGATTTCTCCGGCTTCGAATCTCCTAATAAGTTCAAAACCATTAGTTCATTATGCAATTACAATATTTGGCAAAAATATATTTTTAAACAGTAATTTGCAATGTTTACCCGTTTTATTTGATTCGACAGAAACATGCTCTGAATCTTGACTTGCATTTTTGGATTCAACGCTGCAATGTGAATTCGGGCATTCAGGATTTTCAGAAATCGCTCCACTCTCACCAAATTTATGATTTTGACCAGCGGGTTGAGAATGCGCCTTTTTGGCTAAATCCCTTGGCTTAGCCTTTAAAGATGGTCTCTCCTTGACAATCGGAAAATCCTTGTCCTTGCCTCCACTGGTGGGGTTATTCGTCAGCAATGTATCTGAAGAATTTTCCCCCGAAGATGTAACGTTGCAACTACTACTTTGAAAAAGGAGACTAGATCGAGGTGCAGGAACAGGCCGACTTGTTTTCACGATTTCTTTCCCTGGTAACTCTTGAGAATTACTGCATAGCGGATCTGAGTTTTCTACATTATCTGAATCTAAAGGCAAACTGCACTTGTCCGAATCCACTTTTTCAATATTTGGGGCAGTCTTTTCCTCGGAACTAGATTCCTTTCTTTGAAGTTCGGATTGATTCACCCCGGGAGGGTATGGAGGTGGTTGGGATGGCGTTACCGGCGAAAAAGTTTTCATTTCATTCTTTACATGTTTCACTGGTGGAAGACTCATTGGCTCAGTAGTAGGAACAGAACCAAAAGCATAAATACTGGGCGGCCGCGGCGCTTTCTGATTCCTATCAAAATTATCAGTATGAAAATGTCTTGGAAGACTGCTGTAAGCATTAGTTCGGTCAACTATGTATGGCCCTGTGTTCGACGAAATAGTAGTTATGTCATTAGAGAGACAGGCCTCTTTGTCAGCATTTGATGAGCCAATTACTTTGAAAGAAGATTTGTGACGCAAAGGGACTTTTGCGAATGTTTCATTGTGAACCGGAGAATAACTCCGCTCCGTAGAATCGGCTTTTGATTGCATGGTTAATTGCGGTTGCGGGGGCTTTGGTGGAACTATTTTCACTGGTTGCTCTGATATACTCGGGTTACTAGTCGGTGGGCTTGGTGCTTCGACTGACATCTTTTTCCGATTGTCCATTTGACTGGGACTAGGTGGAATCCACACAGATCCCTCTTTGCTTTGCGACATTTTATGAACGTTAAGTTTCGGATTGCTGGTGGTTTTCATTTTCATGACATCGATTGAACTCGGACCTTTTTCATGGACTGTCCAGTTCCTAGAATTGGCGACAGCCCCCACGCCTGGTGGCACTGGAGCTGGTTTATTTTTTCTGCGACGAATAGGCTTTGGACTTCCAGTTGGACTATGCTCTTCTATACTGCTAGTTGATGGCGAACGCTTAATACTTACAGTTGGAAATACTTCATTTACTTCGTCTATAGTTGCGTTGGATGAGTCCAATGCCCCGATTAATTCCTGCTCCGTTGGCTTTGTACAAGTCACGAAGAAGTCAATATCTGCAACAAAAACATCATGTTTAGATATATATAGAGTATATAGATATTCATATTTATGGTAAGTACTTTTTGGCTGTAATAGCCAATTAAATATTTTTAGACTACTTCCGATGAACCCACTCCATGATACTCATTTCTTTCATACTCATATTGTATACATTATATCTATCATACTCAAACTAAAGTGCTTTTATAGTATTTTCCATTCCCTATGAATAATGTTACAAAGAGTTAATTTTAGTTTTGGAAAAATACATTTTTATACATTACAATAATTACAGAAATATTAAATTCTAGGTTATTCGAATTATTCAGGACCAATAATGTTAAATATCATTGCAGTTTTCCGAGTTTGAATCAATGAATTCCATTGAGCAACATCAGTATACCTATTTTGTATAGCTAATATTAATAGTCTGGAATAATAATTATTAGCAGACAGGCGGCATTTTACGTCAACACAATATTATTAGAGGGTTAGTTTATGTCGGCTTATGAATGAATCATGTACTTAGCTTAGCTTTGCTTAAAGAAATAAACATTACCTTCCGGGAAAAAATAGTCTGAGTACGTAATCAACTGTTCTAACACAGAACTGTAAAGATGTGTCATAGTCATATTTAATCCCATTGCAGAACAATCCTTGATTGCTTCATCCGTATTAATAGGACTCCAGATTAAATTAGGTCCAATTACAATGGCAATATTTACAGGACTCATTTTGTTTAAATCTTGGTGTTTGCTGAGTTCTCTGAGGAATTTTACAAGATAGCGGAGATTGTCTTGATTTGCAGTAGGAAGTCGCCGCACCTACGGTCAATAAAAAATATTTCTCAGTATCTGATTCAGAGATTTATCTACTGACATGCATTTCAGTAGCTAATTTGCATCTGATTGAAGTATATCTTACACCATTAGTCATACGACACAAAATAAAAGAGTTATGAGAATATGCGTTTAGTTTTCCATTATTATAAGGTAAAGTGTCATACAAAACGGACGAGAGTCAAATTTCTGTAAATGTCTATCAACCCAGTGGCTTGACAGACGGCATGTCGGAGAATAAAATGACTTTTGGTTACCAAAAGGGTTAAGTTATGATAAGAATCAGGAACATAAAAGAAAATGTACCTCCAAACAAAGTAAATTACTACATACCACCATACCATACATAACAATGTCGAGGGAAGCCAATACTATTCTTATTCCATTAAATGTATTGGACTTTATGTGTACTTTAAAATATCGTACACGCCAATCCATTGGACCACTGCCCCTAACTTCACGCGTACAAAATTACCACTATAACTTTCACTATCTTTCTCTCCATTCATTAATCATGTCACAAATATTGGATATGCCTTACTTCGTGACAACACAAAACTTACATAGCCCATGCAATCTTTCCATTCCCTAAGAATGCTTGAGTTACATCATCACCACAGTGTACGGCAACAATTAACGATCCGGTCTCCCAATTCTGCCAATTGTGTAACTGGTGAAAGTGATAATATATAGTCTATAGAATAGTTAACTGATGGATATGATTAAATTCTAAAATGATTTTCCATTTTCCAAGTATAAAAACAATTAGCAATGACTTTGCCACTAAAATTCAGAAATAAAATATTTCTGCCGTTATATCATTGAATTTTTTACATACGTATTCCTGCTGTTTTAACACAGCCTAATTTAATTTATTAATTTCCTTTCAATTTTAGGCACACATCTCTGAAAGTTCATTTTTAATAAGCAGGTAATCTAAAAATCACTCCCATTTCTGATTAATGCATAAAATGTATCAAACAGTGTATATAAACGTACCACTTTCCATAATTCTTGTAACTTTGCTTGCCCATCCGTTGTTTTAACTGCGGCAAGCCAATCTTCGTAAAGTTCTGCAGTTAAAAGAGGTGATGGCAATTCGCGAAGATAACATTTAAGAGCATTTGCTATAACATGTGGATCTCCAAATTCAGTCATCAAGGCTTTCAGATTTATAAGTCCTGCATCAAAGGCTGATTTTAATTTCTTCACCTTCGAAGCACCTACAAAGATTAGTATAATTAACATCCTAAAAATTACAAATAGGAACGATGGACCTTTACGGACCTTTTTAAAAGTATACTACAAATAATTCTGCTTCTTCATTAATATAATCCTTAACTATTAAAGTCAGACTTACTTCCAGCAATGCGAAATAAACCTTCCTCTTCCATGGCCATTTCCAATAAACCACAAACACATAATTCAAGAGGAT
This sequence comes from Tomocerus maximus, assembly GCA_019776445.1. Lineage (NCBI taxonomy): Eukaryota > Metazoa > Arthropoda > Collembola > Entomobryomorpha > Tomoceridae > Tomocerus > Tomocerus maximus. Next base: position 3,092 of record JABASH010004820.1, on the reverse strand, counting down.
AAGCTATTTTGCTTTCGGTTGATTTAAGATGTTCTTCCAAGTCCACACCATACGAAGGTTTGGAAGCCGAGTTCTTGAGAATAACATCTACCTCAGGAACTAATTCTTCTAGAATTAAGTATGTTTGCTTATGGTAATTTTTTTGATAATTTAAAAATTCTACGATGTATTTAGAAATCTCCGACTCTCTTGCTATCAAAGCATACATTTCCGATGCAAGATGGTCCTAAAGGGTGTCAAAAGACAAAACATTATTACCATTTGTGTTTTACTTTACATTCTTATATACGAGTCCATCAATTATTCTATTGTATTTATCACAAATCTCAAGACTTTACCCGACACTGCTCTACTTTCTGTTGAGAATCTTCCCATTCATCTTTAAAAATGTCAATTTTTCCGCTCGATGTGCTGGACATGGAATGGCTCGATCTGTTAGCTTGCTGAAACTTTAGTCGTGCTGTGTCCATATTTTCAGTAAGCTTACTCAAAGTTCTCTTCAATTTGTAAACAGATGGTAAGTCAGTTTCCATAAACGTTTGTAAAGGTTTTAAAATTAATTCTTCTATTTTGATTTCGTATTCGACCATTTCTTGAGCCAATTTCATTTCAATTGTTCCACTTTCATGAAGTACTTCCCTTTTGATACAATTAAGATTGTAAACAAAAATTTCATACAATATACGAAAAATGTGATAATCAATTTAAAAAAAGTAAATACCCCAGAACGGAATTCGTCCCCGAAAAATTTTTCCCGTGAGTAACCATGTTGGATCCTAATGCAAACACCGGCACTTTCCTCTGTTTCAATTTAAAAAAAAATCAATGTTTTAAAGGACTATTAATATATTACCAACCTAATTATATTGACTGCCTATTGGCATTTGTGTATATTAAACGAAACAAGTCAAAAATACTAACAATTCTTTTGTCAATGGCTCCCCCGTCTTTTCCCTGTGCTTGCAAGCATCCAGAAATTTTCTTCGCCGTATTTTCACATGATTGTTTAATCAAATCTATTCGTCTTTCCGCTTCCTGCAAATCTTCAGAGAGGACTTCAGTTTTGTCAGGGCTAAATCAAAATAAACATTATATCAAGCACTTCCTACTGTTCCTACGCGGAATTAATTAGTGGTTAATAGATTTTTGGTATTTAAAACTTAAAAGGTGTGTTTTATAACTTACCGTACAAACGCCTTGTCTGCAAATTGCTTTATTTTCTTCATTGTTATTACTTAATAAGTCTAAATAGGTTTATTCACATCTCATGACTTGCATTACTTAGCTGATTCGTTTTGAAGATACTGTAGTTTCACTTCTTCCTACAAAAACAAAATTATTAATATCTATTCACCAAACATTATTCTTAAAACCCATCTTTTCACATATATTATATGGTTATTGATACTAATAATGTTAATACCACATCATCTAACTGTGCACATATAAATTGCTTGCTTGAAATTAAAATTAAATAAGTGACTAACTATAGGAGGATAAATTAAATAAGATACCTAATAAAGTAAGTAATACGTATCTTTTTGTTTGTTTTGTAAGTTGTGTGTGTAAGCAACACCAACACCACAATGCACAAGTATAACAAAACTACAATTAGCGAGAGAGAACAAAATATTAAACTGCCATAAACAAGATGTTAGTATACATGTGCATTGTGAGCATGATGATGACGATGACTATACATCATCATTACTATTACATGCAAGGGAATTATTATCCTCTGTTTTGCTACTTATGGAGAATAATACTTTGAGTCCTTGTGTATGCTAAACAAGTTACTAATAGCACTAATTACTAATTTTTGAGCTCCTCCCTTTAATGTTTAAGTATCATATTTTTCTCATCAATAGTTTAATGATTGTATTTGGTAATATGCAAGTTAAATATATGTAGGTTCCTTATAACTTACAATATATCTTATGACTGTTAGACACAAAAGTTATGAATACGTAAAGCACATGCCACCACAAATGCCCGGATGACTACACAGTTTCTAAACCCACAAAGTAATTTTAGTCTCTACAGTCAGCATCAGCATACATCCGTGTATGTACTTTGTACACCACTACATTTGTGTCTTGTGTCGTTGTGGTTCTAGGACTAAGAAACGAGACAAAATGTTAATGAAATGATTAATTTTGTCTTCGTCTACTACATCAAGTTCATTGTTAACCGAACTGACGTGTACGCTACGCGCTAGAAACGCCTTTTTATATAGCTAAAATGAGATAAAAATTGTCACATAAATACTTGTAATAACATGTATGACCAATTTCTATTTCTATGCTATATACTTGTTACACACAAAACTGTGTGCAATGACAAATTCCAATGCGTATTGACTGCCTGTTTTGCTAACCATACTAATTATTAACTAACTAATGAATGGAATGACTTTAAATTTAAACTGCTTTCAAAATAAAAAATAAAATTCTCATTAACCAAAAGTTAAGTTCGAAATCAAAATATATAATTTTTATAATCGCCCATTAATAGTTTGTGATATGACAAGACGAGACAAGTGGCTGTTTTTATATAGCACATAGCAGTCAAAGATGACACCAACAACTTAGGATTTTATTCCAAAAACCCAAACATGACAATTTTGAATTTACATTTGACAATCGCCGTTCGCCAATATAAAACTTAAACCTGGAAAGGCTAATTTCGGATGCAGACTGCCTGGATTTTGACGAACTTTACATAATGTTAACAATGAACTAGTATAAGAATGTTAAGTGCACGCATGACAGTTGACAGTGACATAAAAATATCTTACTTTTCTAAAGGAGAGGACGGGGAGAACGGGAGCAGTTATATTCTTTCCTAGTTGTAGTCGTTGTGGTATTGATATGAACTATTAAGTCAGTTGATGGATTTTGCAGTGACAAAGTGACAATTATGCCTCCATCGTCTCCTGATTGCGGCACCAATGTGTATGTTCTGTATATGTAGGTAGATAGTTGCACTTTCGAAGTCACCCTTTTACATAATAATACTAATTATCTCACTCAATATTTGAATAGTTAAACCATTATTGTTATTCGCGTGTAGCTCCCGTAATGTAGTAAGGT